>PNEQ01065388.1:0-20612 GCA_003012365.1 Medauroidea extradentata
ACAAATCCTTCAGCTTCAAGCCCCTCTGCTTACAAATCCTTCAGCTTCAAGCCCCTCTGCTTACAAATCCTTCAGCTTCAAGCCCCTCTGCTTACAAATCCTTCAGCTTCAAGCCCCTCTCTCTACTAAACCTTCTGCTTCCCGCCCCTCGCCTTACAGTCAATTTTCAAGTACATGTCCTAGTCTTCAGCTTCAACCCTTTACAGCCTCTAAGGTCCAAACTCTTTATTACACAGCTTACAACCGCCAAAACCCTTGTCTTCGTAACCCTTCAACTTCAAGCACCTTGAGTCTTACAACCTATCAGCGTCAAGTTATTGGCCTTGAAACCTCTCAACTACAAAGCCTTTCGTCTCACCACTCGTTTAAACCCTTATCTACTCCAAAATTATCACACTCGCTGTTGTCTCCCCGACAGTATGAACAGCTCTGGTAGCTTGGGCAGCTGACAATTCACGTCCTCGTCTATTACAGGGACGGCACGGGGAGCCTGCGTGTCAGCTCGTCACAGCCGCAGCTGAGCTACGTGGCCAACGGCGGTGGCGCGGGGAGCGGTCGCTGCGACCAGGGCACCCAGACGCCCGAGAACATCGCCCGGGAGACGCGCAACTTCAGGCTGCGCTCGCTGCGGCTACAGCTCAGCATGGGACCCTCCACGCTCAACCTCAGGTACGTCCGAGAGAGTTTGAGTAACAAGTTTCGATGAAGTTAAGTGATTTTGGTTAACACGTAACATTTAGATCTTTAGCGCTGGTGAGGGATAACATGAGGTGAAGTGTGGAGCTGCACCGGAATGATGGGACGGGGAAAACGGGAGATTCCCGATCAGCAGCATCCTCCGGCACGATTCCCACATGCGAAAATCCGGGGACCAACCCCGCCGGGAATCGAACTGGTTTGCCTTGGTGGGAGACGAGTGTTCTACTAGTCACTGCTTAAACCACGGTCTCAAGTTTTGATGAACGCATCAGAGTTGTCCTAAGTGTTCGTGAGGAAGATAGCACTGGATACAGGCAAATTTGTAAGGGAGTCAAAATTGTCTTCTGCCGCCCCAAGTAATTACCTCCATCCTCCTACAAACCACTGCCAATATAATGTTCCCAAATTTTACTTATACATCATTAAAATATTGAGCAAGAACGCAGTTAATATTAATGTATTAATAATTTTAATTTAGTAAATTAAAAATTCAAATTGGAGTTCAGCAACGTAAAAACCGTGTACTTTCAAATGATATGATCGTTGACGCTATTTTACATGCTTTTACATACACATGAGCGTGTTAAGCACACGCTACAATAACACAATAAACACATTTTTAATACATTTCAGAATAACTTTGGTGGTTTTTCCTCAACCAAAATATTTTTTACAATGTCATTGTTTTTTTTTTTTTTTTTTTTTTTTTTTTTTTTTTTTTTTTTTTTTTTTTTTTTTTTTTTTTTTTCGATTCTTGTAACGGGGGCAATTTACAAGTCAAAGAAGTATTTTGGACATACGCCACTGTAATATTTCATGAGTAATTAAATTAGTTTTAGCAAAGCGGACATTTGTTTTCGGGTCCTAACTTTCTAAGACAATGTCTGGCCCGCCTCCTGCCTCTTTGAAATGACGCCCACGACACATGTCCCCTCGTACCCCCTTCCACTACACCCGGTGCTGGAGGATGATGCAAGATGGCGTAGCCGCGGAAAGAACGGCCAGAGTGCGCCGAGAAATAGCCGCCGGCCAACGTCCACTACGTTTCCCACACGCGAAATTCGGGAACGATCCGGCAGGGAATCGAATCTCGGTCTTCCTTGGTGGAAGACTAGGGGTCTGATCCGGCGTTGCCAGACGGAGCCAACTGAACTGGTGAAGTCATTAGTCCAATAAAAAATAAAAGTGTCCCGTATTCTTAATACGATCCCGAAACAGTTACAAAAAAATAAACTATAGAGGGTCGGTGTGCGAGGTCTTTCAGAGGACATAGTTAAAATAACTTGGCGTTGCCATAATTCTGGTATGTCTGGGAACACTAGTGTAAAACAGTCATCTTCTACTGCACTGAAAGAAAAGTATTATTGCAGGTACCATACTTATGTTAAAATAGGGACAACAGTCCAGATTAGTTGTCGGTACTATACTGATTGTTCCTGTTCTGTAGAAGTAACAATATGTTCCGTAAAATAAAGATGCTCTTTACTCGTTCTACAGAACACACTGTTACTTCTACAGAACAGATTATTATTGGAACAATCTAGATAGTAACGGCAACCTAACTAGACTGTATTCCCTATTTTAACAGTAGCATGGTATCTACAACAATACTAATCTTTCAGCGTGAGAACGCCCGGGGCGCTCACAGGGTGACCACACATTACAACAAAGAGAATTTCCGGATTTCTCTGACAGAAAACTACAAATTTCTCAGATTTTTCATTGGTATGCAAAAATATTTTAGGAATAAATTCAAGGTATTTTCCAATAAATGTAAAGATTTCAAATCATTTTCAACACTTTTGTATTGTCCAGCCAGTGAACTTAACGAAAAATCAGCCAAAAAAAAAATAATGAAACTGACAGTTACATGTACTCACAGCTACACGAGGGTAATGTTTAAAAAAAAAATGCTTTCATAATTCCCATTACCTATCATCTTGGGTATTTAAGAAGCTCGAAAGTAGCCAGGCGAGAAAATTCCCTGATATTTCCAGGTTGCAATAATTTTCCGGATAATTACAGGTTTTCCAGGTCTGTAGCCACCACGGTTCAACAAAGCCTCATTTTTCCTGATTACTAACATTTCTTATCGCTTTCTTTCTATCGAAGGGTGGCGAACTGTGATAATGATCTATTATAATCGACGTCACTGTACGTGTAGCACATTAGAGATCAAAATAATGCGCCTGAGCTAAGAACGTTTATACAAAGCTAAATTATAGAATAACTTGTTTTAAATTCTGAACCTCTCCAATATCTTCGGTTCCGCATTCGATAACGCACAGAAAGGCTTACTACTTTATAACCTTTAATATTATATTGGCATCCGAATCATACGACCTTGAATCTGTTAATAATAATTCAGTTCCATGAGCATGCCGTTGTAACAATGGTACTCAATATAGGACAAATTTTATAAGGTTTGGTTAACAATTTTATTTAGTAGCCTGATTATCTTCTTTTTATTGGGCGAACAGTATAAAAGCACGTCTGTACGCAACCGCAAAATTATAGATTAATCTCATCGTGATTTATCCCCTTACTTTAACTGCACTCTATTTCTTTTCTCTATTTTTGGTAATACTGTTTTACGTGAATTTTTTTTTCACATGTTCTGCTATAAAGTTTGAAAATAATACCAAGGAAGTCAACCTTAGTTAGTTTTGACGTAGTTTTCATACGCGCATATGGGTCCAAGTGAAGTAATTTGCCCTAATCGAAAGTCAAAACTGTAGTGCAAGGTAAGCCTAAACTGTGAAATCAGGCAGCAACTGAATGATATTGAAACAAAAATACACATCCCCCCCAAGTACGAATATACTTGTTTGTAAATTGTCCCGAACCTTAATGGCCTGCAATTTAACTTGGAGCTTTGAAAAGGGTAAATATTTGTGAACAGCAACTTCACTAACAGCGGAACACTGAATTGTGAAAGGAAAGAGAATATTTACTGTAATTACTTTAAACTGTCAATCTGTCTTGTAAGATAATTCTTACAAAGTTAACAGAAAACTTTATCTTTTAATGTCATCTAACTTACCAGAATGAAGAATACATAACAGTAAGAGCTCGTCGTTAAATTAAATGTTCAGGTCTACACTTAATTCTGTATTTTCGGTGACTGTTATTGCTAAGACTTTGTGATACTATGACTATAAGCTAAACGATCGAAGGTTAAAAACCGACATAGGTCACTGAATAGTTCGGTCACAATTAGTGCGGACATCATGCAGAGTGTTTCCAGTTTGCTTACAGTTATCAAGGAAGTTTACAAAAATTGTTAATCTGCTAAATTACCAATTGTAACAAGGTATTTGTTCCATTGTTCAAATCGTATTCTACGTAAGAATACGTCCTAGGCATTCGCGGGTCGAAAAAATACCACTAAGAGAAGACTTCTAGTTTGTAGCTTTAGATAATAGACTCTTTCGTCGGTAGCTCAGTGTGTAATGGCCAGGTTCCAATTAAAACAACATCCTATCATCTGCCGAGAACACACATGTAAAGAGCCACCAATGGCTGCTCTGTTTGTTCTATAACTGTTTATGTTGAGGCAAGAAACACAAAGGCTGAGGTTAGTAGTAACCTTTTTTAACAAAAAGTGTTAACTATATATTTAATAGATTCCTTCACGTGACAATGGGTACAAACGTATCCTCTACATGCTGAAGCTTAACTCTATATTAACATCGGAAACACAACTATTTTTTAATGAACACGTACGCCGGACGTTAAAAAGTGCACTTTGCTACAGAAGTTAATTCCACAAGTTTTTGTGTATAATGATTACGTTAGTCATCCCATTCTCCATAGCGTTTTCTTTGTTTCTTTCTGAAAGCCGTGTTTGCGCACATGTAAGACTACTTGCCTCTCACCACGGCGCTCCGGGCTCGAATGTCATTGGGGTCGTCCCCAATTGTCGTTCGTGAGAAATATGGTGAACGTTGCTGTTGGCTGGTTGCTGTTTTGTCGAGTTACTACCGTGTAACCCTAACACGCCTTAGCATTCCTTAGCTGCCCTATGCTCATATTTTATAGCTAAACACGTCAATGTTTAGCGCTAGCCAAAATCTCTCCCATCATACTTAGATATAAAGACATTCTCAATGTCTTTCTTTGATCCCTGGTTTTTTTTCTTATACTTTTCGAAGGTTCGTGAAATTTTTTCTCCACTTTTCACAGACTGTTTTTGAACTGAAAACGTTGTCGAACTGAGTAACACCTAGAGTCAGACTTGACTCAATGTACGACAACAGAGTCACAAGTGGTGGCAGAATTCGGAGGACATTGGAGAGATCGTGGAGACAGTGACTCAGCTCCCGTTAAGTACGTATGTCATAGATCTGTGCGTTCGTACAAACAATAAAGTTACCTCCAACATACGAGAGAGCTTCCACGGATTTAGCGATACCCGATAGACCCAGAGACAGCTATGAATAGAAAGTTTCTATCTGAATTTTAGGTTTACTAGGGGAGAGAGAGAGAGAGAGAGAGATTTTGGTCAGAGTTCAACATCGAGGTTGAATTGGAAAGCAGGCAAAGGTTAAGGCCTTTAAGTGGGGGGAAATATCACAATGTTATGTTTGTACGAGGAAGTGTTAATTTTGAAGACGTTACTTAGGAGTTCATTTTCCTCTTACAAAAAAATTTAGCTCGCTAGTTTTCCATCTCAAAGCAAATTTAGCGTGTCTTTACTTCATACACGTCGCAGAAACTAATAATCACAATGAAATTAAAAATAATTTGCACTGAAACTACACGTCACGGGCTACGGTCTGAAGTGTATAAAATACCATTACAAAAGAGTCTTGTATATTAAAAAAAATTATTATAAGAAGAAATTATACTACCAAGTAATATCTACAAAATTATGACTATTTCATAAAATTAAGAAATTATTATTTATCCCCACTTGAACATCCTCAATACTTTTAAACAAAATCACCTACTATCATGGTACAGCAACATCGCAACAACTGAATACTTCGCAGTCATAGTTCACTGCAATCTAAAACTTAACTATGAAATAAGGAAATAAGCGTACCCTGACTAAGAATACTGTGACGCTATTTTTGACAACTCAATTACTTTATTATTTTTATCAGTGTATATAATCTACAACATCTGATGAAAGTGAAAGTTATGTTGTTTTATTTTAATAACAATGTAAGCTGTAGTAAAATATTTAAAATAAAGGTAGGTTCTTAGTATACTAATATCTGTGTCGACCACAAGCATTTATAAAATTATAATTAGATACCATCCACAATAACTTCGACGTATCCAAAGTTTAAATTATATGTGCACATGTGCATTTCATTCATATCCTTATGCTGAACGTGACCGACAAACACTATACAGTTCTTATAATTAAAATACGAAGAATGTAGCGTAGGCCGCATAACAATCGTGAGAAAAAAATAATCCTTGTGACTAGCTTTACAAATTGTAAACTGATAGAACGCGCAATTGTTTGATAGCTAAACAAGGTAATTGGGGTGGGGCAGAAACTAGCCAAGAAAATATTGTAAAAAGTAATTGAGTTTTAATTTTTACGCGTTAAGGCGCCCGCCTGCCTTGTAGCCAGCGTTGCAGCATGCTATCAGAACGATTTTATCTAAGAAACTACTAAATTGTTTCGGATGTGTGGATTTACAAAAAGAACAAACACTTCAAAAGACCTCGGAATAGTAGTTTTAAAACATCAAGTTAATTAGAAAGACCATTTCAGAGCACCTCAAAATGACTAAAAACTGTTTATTCAATACATTATATCTAAACAAATACTGAAGGTATTCTTGTGAAACTACAATAGAGAGGTGTATTGGACTTTACATAAAATTTTCCACCAATAAAAATATGGGGTCACCATTGAAAGTGTCAGTCAGGCGAGTGTCCTACGATACCACTGCACGCGGTTTCAGTGTCTTGCGGTAGAGGCGATACCGCGCCAGATGAGCCGGTCAACATCGCCCTTGGAGTCGTGCCTCACTCTCACTAACACACGGCCATCAGGCGGGCGCCTTAACCACGCCGTACTTCATTGCAAGCGACGTGACCGCCAATAACCCCCATGTTTTAGATCCTGTCCTCTGTAAAAATATTGCCTCCCCACTCCCACTCGTGGCAAACCGTGTTTGATAGCGCGTGGCAGAGAACAGCAAACAGCTGAGGCGAAACCCGGCTGACAGGTGAATTGATCGGATGAATATTTCTCCGGCGAGAGGTGTTTATCTTTAGCACGGGTTGCATTCCAGTCGCGTCCACCCGCAGAGCTCCGGTCCGCTCTCAACTGTGAACTATGCGTTCTGCTCCAGCCCCTCTTCCCATTTTCTAGTCGCTAGTCACCCTTTAATAACCCTCTAGCCACGAAGTTGCTTCTCCCTAGACTGGCTAGTTATGCCCGGCCTGACGGACGGCCGCGAGAGTACTTTAACACCAGAGCCAGCACTAAAGTTGGACAGTCGAAATAAAGTTGCTTCAAGTTAGGACAGGAGATGAGCTCTAAGAATATGCTTCACCCTTACATAGAAACCGTCGCGGTCGATAAGTATCATAACGGCACACTCGAGAGTGAGAGAAATTTTGGTCAGCGCTTAACATCGAGGTCTTTAGTGCTGGTGAAGGATGACATCAGGTGAGTATGGAGCAGCACCGGAATGAAAGGGCGGGAAAAACAGAAGATCCCAGAGAAAACCCGCCGATCAACGGCATCGTCCGGCACGATTCCCACGTGCGAAAATCGAACCCGGATCACATTGGTGGGAGGTGAGAGGTCTGACCATTCGGCCACCGTGGGCCCAAGGCACACTCGAAACAAAACCCTTAACTAGATTTTGTTTCTGGCAGGTGTGTCGACTTTAGGAACTTTATATGATACTACATCAACAGGTGGCATAAACCTTTTTCGTGTGCGTGTGTAGGTCTACGCGTGCTTATGCGTAGGCGTACGTGTGCGTGCGTAAGTATACAATTAGGTGGGCTCCGGTTTGTCATGTTTTTAATATTGCATAAATATCGTATTTCATACTTTGGTTTGCATCAGTCAGGGTAAGCATAATATACATAACTACGTATTCAATTGGGCTAGTTAACACACAGTGTTGGGAATGTTTGAGTAAAAGCACTTGACCGATAAGCATTAATAAGTCATATATAATCCTCGGAATATACTCATAATTGGTCCAGCGCATCTATCACCGCCAAAGTGCGTTTTCTATTATATGCGTAGTGTAGATGACACTCTGAACTTCTTAAACAAAACTCCCCTAATCGAACACTATGACAGAGGTAGAAAAATTCCAACAATTTAAACCAGAATAAACTGATATAATTATTTATTTTAAATTGTACTTTAATCGCTAAGGAAGTAATGTTCTTATTTATTTCTTTGCTATCATTTTAATATTTAACAGCATAATTTGTAACGTACAAACTGCCTATACCTATGATTTTTTTTTCAGAGAAGTCTTATATATTATCATTTTAATTACGTGTATGCGTGTCTAGAAACCAATTATTTTAAGTAACGGGACTTCATTGCTCTTGATACAAGTGACACTGTGAATGTAACGAAAACTGTTTGAAGTAAGTTCCTCATGCTTCAGTGCATCCATGTGTTCCATGCTTTAGCGTACTTCGTTAAAAATTATTCCTATGTTTCATGTTTTGTCGAATCAGGATTGAATGAGCTCTTTAATAACGCCAATATCAGGTATAGGCAAATACTTCAAATTACTCCACACAGATACATTGAATTTAACTAAGGTGATCAAGTAGACTATTTAAAACCTCCATATTTTCGTAAATTTATCAATCAAAAACTCACGAGCTCTCCAAATGAAATGAATGGGTGCAAGACCGCGAAGAAAACATTCCTTGTATGACGTCCAGAGGTACATCTTTAATTAAACGGTGAAACTTTTTTGCAAGAAAACGACATAATATAATATATTCTGTCATTTTCTTGACATATTATGTCCATCCAGACAAGGAAAGGGAAGATATAGGAACAAAAAAGATAACGAATGGTTTCCATTTCAAATGTTTAGACTATATCTCTGTTTATAACTACCTACGCACTTCATGAGGGTTTCCACTAGCGCAGATATTAGTGTTACCAAGGCGTGTATATCCAGCCTCATAAGTAAACAGGATAATGCTATGAAATGAGTCAATGCAGCACATTGCAGTAGCATGCGTCGTAACGTGGTTCTTAGCCCAAAGTCCGCCACTTTCTATCCCTGCATCCGCTGAAAGTGATAACGTTACAGTCGGTTTTCATTGTGCAACTAACGTTTCCCCTTATTGCAACGGGTATTATTATATCGACTGTAATGCCGGGATTACGATACCCTTACGATCACTTTACTGTAACTTTCACGTAAGCAGGAAACACCTTGACAAACGCACTTGAACGGGCCCTATCACGATAGCGCCACTTTCACGTAACGAAAAGCTATTGAAAACTTTACCATTTGACTTTAATTTAACTTTACAATAGTTTTCAATACATGACTTCTTATTGACTCTTAGACAACGGTGCTATAGTCTAGCAGTCTTGTATTTACGTTTCTAATAAACTGAAAATCTAAAGTCAAAGTCAAGATGGCCGTTCGCAAAGAAATAGTTAATTGTATAGTAAAAACATATTTCAGAATATCATCTTGCTCTCCAGTACTGGGATTTCATTAGAAATGTAACATATTTGTCTTAAATGTACTTGAAAAACCTTGTAAATAGCTTTAGATAAGTATTCGTAAATGAACTGTAGGTTTCGTCAACAGATAGCGCTGCGTTTATTTCTAAATAAATAAATAGTAAAAAAACATTGTTAAAACAAGCTTTTATTTAAATGCTCTTAAAAGAAGAAAACAAACTTTAAATTAAATCAAATCAATCAACCTATTACATTACACAATTTATATGACATAAAAGCTTGTCGTTTGACTTAGAATTACTTATGTCAAGATCAAGTAACATATTGTATTCTTGTTTATCTATACAGGCAAATCTCGCGACAAGCTTTTATATAATATCTTGTAATGTAATAAATTTATAGATTTAATTTAAAGTTTATTTTATTATTTTTAGAGAATTTAAACATAAACTTGTTTTAACTTTTCTTACCATCAATTTTTTTTTATTTGTTAGTTATTTTTCCATGTTGTCCCCACGAGTACCGAAGGAATATCCGTCGACCCTCCCAGAGCTTCGTTAAGAAGGGTGAGAGCTAATATATAACAGGGTTCGCTACGGCGGGAGCCCTGAGGTGGTACGTTCACATCATGTTTGATATACCCTGATACCACTCAGTCCTCCGCACGGCCTGACCTTGACTGGTGTGTTTGGAGGTATGCGCCACGTATTTCAACTTGAAGCTTACTTGTGCCAAACGAAACACAGTTCCGGATTTGATTTTGGGTTTTTTTCACCACCGCTATAATTTGCTCAGGTTGTAGGTCGATATTAGTCAAGACACGACCCCGCTAAGTCTTACTGTTTAGCCGGGCAGTAGTACACCATCTCCTAGAAGAACTGAACGCGAACGTCATTTTATTCGTATTCTTGTCAGCAAACCCTTTCATTTGATACCCATATCATGTGGGTGCATAAAAAATAACTATTCCGCCATCTTCGGCGGTTCGCCACAGAGAATTTAGAATGACGTCGCTTGGCTAACCATGCATTGACAACCAAACCAAACGTGTATCCAAAATTTCAGCTCAATCGGTTGAGGATAACTGCTTTAAAATTCAGTTGCAATATTTAACCCGAACAAATATACAAACATTGCTAGTTAAATAAAATCTTGCAAAAACAATATAAAAATTGAACATATTTGAATAATTGAGTTTATTTTTGGAATATTTACGTAATATGCATTTGTGGTAAATATATAATGATTTAAACCACAATATTTCCGTTTCAAAAAATAGATTCTCAATCGTTTTTCAACTGTCATTATTTTAACTTTACGTTTGTGTCGTGTATTGACGAAATACTTAAAGTTACGGAATCGTAAAGTCACATGTTAGTATTTAATTTTGTGTATGCCTTACGGAGGTTCAGAAGTGACGAAGACATAAGGACGACCTTGAAGCGCGCATCAAATGCCGCATCGCTTCAACGAGCCAAGCGCTGACCTAGCGTGCAAGGTTCCCGCCGAACCGTTTTTACTATGGGACACTAAGCGGTGACCATATAATTTTATTGGGGGAAAGTTTGTAGCAAAGTTCAGTGCAGGTCCATATCCTAGTTTCATATGCATCCAGTTAGATCATTTTGTAGTACGGCAGTCTGAAATGCTATGTTTAGCTATGTTGGAGGCTTCGAAACAGTGTTGTTAATGAGCATGGTGTCTAAACAATTGAGGTCCCGACCTTGTCCGAAATGTGATTTTTTTTTTTCGTAAGTTGGGTTAAATGGCTTACGTGGAACAGTTTCGTAGAAAAAACGTGTATACGAACACACTGCGACGCGTTTGAAGCGTTTGGTAGGCGGCCCACACTTCAATTGCGTCGCAGTGTATTCACAAACAGGTTTTTTCCTACGAAAATATTCCACATGTCCCCTTTCTGCCTACGTACGAAAAGAAAACAAACTTCAATCAAGGTCGGAACCTCATTGTTAAGACACTATGCCATTAATAACATGGTTCCTAAGCCCTCCAACATAGCTAAAAACCGCCTTTTCAGACTGCCGTACTTCAAAGTGTACTAACCGGATGTATGTGAAACTCAGATTGCGACCTGCACTGAACTCAGTTGCAAACTTTCCACCAATAAAATTATATGGCCACCGCTTAGTGTCCCATAGTAAAAACCGTTCGGTGAGAACCTTGCACGCTAGTTCAGTGCTTGGCTCGTTGAGGCGATGCGGCATTTTATGCGAGATTCAAGGTCGCCCTTATGTCTCCCTCCTTTCTGCCTATAACGCGCAGGTATGCGGCGCCCTTAAGCTCAATGCTTCACAACTCTCTTGCACTGCAATATATATATATATATATATATATATATATATATATATATATATATATATATATAAGTTTACCACACTGACGAATAGTGTGTTAAGAAATTAGAAAAGACAATGTTTTTTTCTATATAACAATGGTAGTGTTCCAATATATTTTTAAGAAACAGTTGGATGTATATTGATGTTGCCAGACTTGTATAGTAGCAACACTCAACATTTGCTGTATTTACAAACTAACTGTGGCCTGCCAACATCCGAAACACACATTTCAAATGAGCCTGTCTCTCTCATGTTCGTGGATTATGTAATACATTGTACTAGGTAACTGCTTGTCTGAGTAACTTTCTGCATCCTCGTCTGCAAGGTCACAGAAGTAGTACATTATGTGTATATTCACTCACTTACTTATTCCCATATTATGTCTTTGCTTTTCAACAAATAATAAATGCATTTTTTTTTATTTTAGAGGGTTTATTAACGTCCCGATGTTATATGTGGTTAAGGTGCCTCCCTACCTGCGCTTGATATGCGTTGCAACAAGTTGCTATTATGCTTTTTTTTACGAAACTACTAAACGCGTAGTGTATTTGTATATATACGAAAAGAACTATGTCGCAATAGTTTAAAAAATTCAGCATCATTTTCGGGCCCCTCAAAATAGCCAAAAATGGGTTTTCCAGACTGCCGTATCTGTAAAAATAACAACTTGATTAAAAATACAATAGAAACAAGCGTTTGACTTTGGACTATGCTATCCACACAAAAATGTGTTCACCGCTTAAAGTACCATAGGAAAAAGGATAATAGTAAAGCAGCACGCCAGCTGAGTAGCTTGCGTGGAGAGGAGATAATGCGTTACATACGTCGGTTCAATGGCAACCTTACTGCTCCTGCCTAACATACACAAACGCAGCCTATCTAGGGAGGCCCCTTAAGCTTCATATGGGACGACTTACAAACTATCTAAACCTATTAAAACGACACAAACATCCATGCCCATGCTAGTCTTCGAACACAGGACCTCTCGCACCGGCGTGCTAGCGTCCACGCTACAGAGGCTAGCTGCAATAAATGCAAAACACAACATATTTGTAAAGATAAAAATGTAGTCTTGCTCTCAGGAATGTGCCGATATCATTGTAGTATTATAACTCTGAATTAAATGATTTTAAAACACGTGTTGATATTAATTTTCTTTGTGTTTTAATGGTAGGAATATGCCCCAAATATTAAGCATGAATTTAGCTACATGTACTCATAAATCCCGTAAGTTTTCCCGTATTTTTTTTCATTCGAAATATATAATACTAAACAGGCGCATAATACAAGTTTTATCGAAAACTGTGATATATGGCGAACTTGACAACTCAAGAATCATATGATTTGGATGTCAATTACATTACTGCGTCACGAAGGTCGAAATAATAGTACTTATGATTATTTCCACGAAAAAATTAATTGCAGTGGTAAATGTTTTGCAGGTCCTTTCTAAGTTGTACACTCCAGACACTCAATATTCTTTACTATTTTATCAAATAAATATAATAAATTAGTGCTTGTTGTCGAACCGAATTGATACTGTTCTTACAATTTACCTCAAACCAGTAATGGTGTGTTCGTTTTCCGAATTATTTTTTTTTCGTGTTCAAGAATTAGTGGGCGGTAGCTTTCTCTTTCCGTTTGGCACGAAAACGGAGAAGGCGATAAGTCGAACATAACACGTCCGTCAAACACCTCATCGCCTCTAGGCGCGAAGGATTAAACTAGCGTGAAGTGTTTTCGTAGAATGTGTTTTTCAACGGTACTTCAAGCGATGGCCCTGTTTTATTTGTGGAAAGTTTGTGGTAATGTTCAGTGCATGTTTTTATGACTTACGATTACGATAGATATTTTCTCAGCTACAGCAAAGTGAAAAAGTAATTTTGATCACTTTTGAGGAGCATCGAATCATGTTTTTATGGTATTTTTTTTTAAATTATAGGAACACAATTTGAAGTGGGTCTTCTTTTCGTAGCTAACCGCATTGGGAACAATTTTAACAGTTATTCAAGAAAAAATACTTTTCGTACCTCGCAACAGCACGGCTCACTCGTCCGGTCTACTAACTCTTAACCTCAGTAACTCGGTCGAATTATAAGTACATAACGAGTCCTTGGCAGAGAGTGTAGATTTGATGACATCTTAGGACGATAGAGTCCTGTTTAGATGAAAAGTACGAATGGACACAAACCTTTAGAAATGTGAACATAGGCTTGCAATACTGGCGTTTAATTCAATGCCTGACAAGCGGAGCAGCGCACCAGAAAATCTTTTTTCCATTTTTACGACATAGCACACTCTTAGGTGTCTGCCTTCCGCTCTCCGTTTGCCTTCCACTTCTTAGTCCGTTGAAGCCGTTTTAATTACTCGCCGGGAGCCAGCAATGTCCCCGAAATACGCGTTCGCCGCCTCTTATTTCAACTTTTCACGTGGCCGACATTATTTTCCTGTCCTACCATCTCATTATTCTTGGAGTCCATTATGCCTCCCTTTGCCCTTGCGGTCCCGTCCCTTGAACTTTCTTCCTTCGCCCTCCATTTCCGCTCTTTCGTCTAATTAAAACTAAGCGTAGCTGTCCGCCCAGCAAGTAGTCGGGCGCCATTTTGCGGCGGGAAAAGAGTTCAAACAAGCCTATGCTTAGCGTGTGGTGAAATTCCCACGCTGCGTCCGAGAATGTAGAAATGTGGGCGTGTTCTCCTCAAAAGCTTTCAACAAAATTGAAGTATCTTCGATTTACTATTTCATTTTAAATGTGACTGTTAAAATGCAATAACGTATCTAACAAAAACACATTAATTATGTCGGTTTTTAATAATATTCCAACAGTTTAGAAACACATTCTAAATCGATCGTGAAACTTTTAATTGCTTATCTGTTTATTGAACCTGTCAAAAAAGACATCTGCAAATAGGATTTTGGCTGTGACGCTGAAGGTCAAAATTTAAAACGTAGAGTACGATATATGAAGTAAATGCCTACAAGATTAACTTCTCTCGCGTCTTGTTTCAATTAGTATCAGCACATTAAAGGAAGCACACTGTTGTTATCCGGTAATTCTACGAAGGCATTGTCAGAGCCAAGCTGGCAATAAAAGGGTGTGGTTGCGACATGAACTTGAATTGTGCTGTCACCCGCACGCAGTTTTTTAATTTATATTTTACTTTACGTCTCATCGACAACGATGTCATTAGAGATTGTTACACACAAAGCTGCACAAGGACACGAACTGGGAAAGGCATCTGTCATGACTAGGGCCAGGTAGTTTTCGCGAAAATATTTTTGCACTACTTTGTTTCAGTGCTTTACGTGTGCGCCTGCATCTCCGCTTTGTGGTCAGCGATTGGATGCCGTAACACCCAGCATGTGGAGGTTAAACCCGCATATCACAGACGTCATGTGTGGCAGTTGTCCATGTACTGATTGGCATAGTCAAATAAATAACGACTCTGCACAAAAACACTGTCGATAGCCATGAAGTTGAGCTACAAGTGCTCACGTAAGACACTGAAACAAAGTGGGGCAAAAATCTTTTCGCGAGAACTACCGTGCCCTAGTGATGACCAATGGAGTAATTTCGAGCAGGCAATTGTAAAAACAATGTCAGGATGTCCGAAGCCAGGAATCAAAGATGTGCTCTTCCAAATGACAATCCCGCGTGTTAAGGTTGCATCACCTTAGTCGGAAACATATAAATGTGCTTTTAATTTATTCAGCAGGATATACAGAACCGAGAGAATAAATTTTAAAAATAATCTAATTTGTAATCAATGTTCGTCTACAAGAAGCAAAACGTAAAACATTTTCATTGAAACACCATCTGTTTATAGTTGTATCTTAGGCAGTTAGTGTATTAAATAGTCTGTCACCTAAATTATTCATTCTTGTGTGCATTCATTCTTGCGGACATTTCGTCATACAGATTATTTGTGCGTCATAGAGAATACAAATTGATTCGTGTGTGTTAACTTAATTATCTGATCTAACTCATCAGCCGAAAGATAGACAGGGCTTACGAGATCGCTTTTCGGCATGTATCTGTGTTATTTCTATATGTGCTCTGTGTATGTGTCCCGAAATTTTTCAATTACTGAAGTGAATTTTACTAAGCACGATACATCATACTCCATTTAAGAAACTATTTCTGAAAATTATAATTTTCATCATGTCAAGTGATATTACATACTTTTTCATGTCTCGGCAATTGTTGAAACGTTTATAGGCTAAACAAATGTGGTATTAAATTATTAATTACCTTCATTTTATTTTATTTGGATCCGTAATAGTGAAATAGAACTACAACATGGAAAATGAAGTTTTTTTTTTATTTCGGAACTTACTTAATCGCTTCCCGCCAAATTTCGTACTTAAGATAGACTGCAGTAAATTATATGACTTGATGGTTGTCAAGTGGTGTTTTAAAATTTTGGACGTATTTTAACATTCGTTTAATGTGTTCTGTCAATCGTAACCAATCAAAGTAAGTACGGAGAAAGTTAAACTGTCATAGTGTCAACGGACTTGTGTGCAGTATTTTGACCGTCGATATGTAAGATAGCATATTTAAAAAAATTAAATCTACGTTTTGCATATGAGTTTGATACTACGGGTGTTATCATTGTGATTGCAGTTTATATTTTACGCGTTTAATAATAAAAAACGTTAAAATACTTTTTTTTTTCAGGAAATGGGATGTAAATGACCTATCTAGCATAGTTATATTTTACTTTTTAGCTTACTGAAGAAGATAATATTGAAAATGCTAAAATTCTTCCATGCCAAGGTATTACGAGACTTGGCAACAATGCGTCGCGTGCGAAACTGCATATAAGTGTTCCGTTAGACTACAGTATTGGCTGGTTCCTATGTGTTACATGAAGTGTTTATTTGTTAATTTTAGGCCTACTCTATTCTCATTGATTAACTTCTGCGGGTAAAAATAAAATCAAATGAATTTACGGTATTCAGTACTTTCATCCACGGTGTGTTTTAATAAGCAGACATCAGTCTGCATTGAAAGAATCGTTCTTTATTCGAAATGGAGAGAGATGTTTTTTGTATCTACGAAACCATTCCATTTAGCAGGAATGTTAGGAAAGTTATTAAAAGTCCATTTTAAGGTGAAGCGTATAGAAAGCGCGCTTGACAGATCACTATAATAATTTCGATGTGTGTGGAATATTAGAAATTTTTTAATTCCATTCACAATCGGTCACGGTGCACTAGTGACACATTCGACGAGCTTACTTTCGCCTATATGAAGTATTTATGTAGCCTAATACCAGGAATTCTCACGTCGCCGTTGACATCTTCGTGCGAGTTTTTGAGGGAAACTACAGGTTCTGGACACTTACACCAAGAGCACCTTCTTTGTTCAGTTTGACGTACTGGATACGACCACATCATAATATCATACCTCATTACAGCGAAAAGGTTGCATTCAATTTAAGGGAAGTCATTCCTATATTTTGTTTGTTGACGGGCGACTTAAAGGCTTTTACCCCCTATGTTTCAGTTCTCGATAACACTGAACCTGGTTTGAAACGTAGTGTTTTTTTATCAAGGCCGTTTTCGATATTATGCAATAACGTGAATTAAAAAGTAATTTCAAGGGCGAATATCTGCCTTGCGAGTTGAGCTGGGTTATAAGTTGCAGTACATAATTATCGACGTTATCGATTACATATTTCGAGTGACTTTCCAAACGGCGTGTATAGTGTAAAAGTGTATTTTGAATAAGTTATTATCAAAAACTTAATAAAGCAAGATACACTTTTCAGGTATCGTTCGTCGTCTTCACCAATGTATGAGAAAAACACTAAATGCTGTAATGGTATCAATGCATAATACTAAACATACATTTATTCAAAACGTCTTTCTGCAATAATTTTTTAACATTCTTACAAAATAACATTTTACTTATGGCAAAACGCCAAGAGAAGCAAGATAGGAATTAAAAAGAAAAACATGTCTCAACACCACCATTTTACATAATTTTTTAATCACAGTAATATTTGCAGTCGTACCGCGCCACTTAAATTTCTCTACGAAATTTTTCTTTTTTTGCTTGAAAACTTCTAGCTAACTTAACGAACGTAATGCTTTAATGGCGTTGAAGAAATCCGCCTGCTTTTCGTACGGACAAAGGAAGGAAATCTATTTTAAATAATCGTTCTAACAATGCAGGACTTGTGGGAGAGGCCACACAAAGACAATCTAGAGGGGAAAATACGAATAAGACTAATTGTGTTGTTGAGTCAATTAAGAATTACTGGAATGTAGGTTGATTGTGAAGGTATGGAGTGGATGTAGGTAGGGGTGAGGGGAGAGTTGTTTGCAAGTCCTGAAAGAAAGTAGCGCAGTAGAGAGAAGGTTTCAGAACAGGAGTTCCTCGGCGGTCCCTGAAGGGAAAAAAATGTTCTGCGTCCTGGAGTTGGCGAGTTTGTTCCTCAAGACCATCCAGGGGTGAAACACGTTGACTGAAGTTTCGCGCAAGAAAAATAAGCAAGGGTGGTAGCAGGGGATCCAAAGTTGGCGGCAGCGGCAACATGCATTTTCCATTCAACTCCTCCGCCGCAGCTGGCTTGGAAAAGAACGCGGGAAGAAATGGAGGCGCGAGGATAGACACACATAGCTGAACAACCTTATCACGCCTTCTGAGGGTGAATATTTTAACACACTTGGGGCTGATTGGCCGTTATAACGCCAGCACGGTTTATAAATGATATATACAACACGATCCGTGATGTAGCCTAACGTAGGAGCTAATTACTTTAGTCAGTAAGAATAAAAATCTTATCGTGCCAATATGTGTGTATGCACAACAATAAATGGTAAAGATTATGGTGCAATCTGTAACCGGAAGTGGTGTGTGTTTAAATATATCCTGTAAACACTAACTTCTACAGTACTACCATGCACATTACGTGTCATTACTCTCAGTCACGGTCGTAGAAGAACAGGTCTGGACACTCGCCTGGATATTTGACCCCCTTGTTGTTTGGTCGTAGTTCACCAAGTTACTGAGAATATTGTGTTTTATTGGCGCTGATGTTAGGGCGGTCGGACTAAACTCCGCCCACTTCCTTTCCGCTAAGATAAACAATTTATCAAAACGTATTATTTATCACTTTATGAAATACTTTCTTCGCTCACAAATTTAAGAAAAGGCTCCAGCAATCTTTATTTACTTTAAAAATTTAACAATGGAAAAAAGTGGAAGACGTTTGAGTCCGACCGCCCGGAAAACAGCGCCAAAAAGTACGACATTCTCGGTAACTTGACGAACTACAGCCAAACAACAAGGGGGTCAAGCAAAATACATTGTTAGATAGGCGAGTGTCCAGATCTGTTCTTCTACGACCGTGCTCTTAGTAGACTATGCATTGTTACCAGATCATTTGTTTTTTCTCTAATATCACTTTAAGTATTATTTTTCTACCCACACGTTCCCCTCTTTCTTTTCTGTATCTTATGTGGTGTGAGTGCAATGTTAAATTTACATTCTGTATTCTTGCTGTACAGAATAATCAGTTTTCGTGTATTTTGGTGAGTAAGCAAGATTATAGTAGTACAGTGTTAAAAATAATTCTATGTTCCACCTAGTAACGTTTAAAACTTTATTCAATAGACGTCATAAATACCAAAATTTTGAGTGTTCTACAGTTATCTCCCAGGGCCTTGGTTTACTGTATGCGACGAATAACGTGTATCCACACGCTTTCGTGGCATATTCTGCAAAAAAGCAAATGTAAGCAGAGCATATTAAATTGATTCAAAAATCCGACGCACCGTTATGAGAAAACTATGCGAACTAACATTGTTCCGTAAGAGGAAACTGCACTCACAAGTATCGTCTACAAAACGAACACTATTTCATATATAAAAATGAAAGGTGACTGACTGACTGACTGACTGACTGACTGACATATCAAACTGCAGCCCAAACCCTGGACCTAGAATCGTGAAATTTTTTGTGGGGGTTCCCTTCAGGTCGTAGGCGAGCACTAAGAAGGAATTTTTCGAAATTCGACCTCTACGGGGGTGAAAAGGGGTGAAATGTGTTTCCGAAGAAACGTCGATAAAGCTCGAACCCGACGGCCTATCATCGTGATTTTTACTTTAATAGGACACTTGTAAAAATGCATATTAGCTAATTTAAGGATTTTTCGAAGTTCAACTTTTAAGGGGCTGAAAAGACGTTAAATGTGTTTCCGATCAACTATCGATATCTGTCGAACCCTTCGGGATAGAGAGTTGATATTCACTTCAAAATATTGCTTACGTAAATACCCAAAAAGTAGTTTTAGGTTTTTTTGAAATTCGACCCCCAGGCAGTAAAAAGGGGCAAAATGTATTTTTAATGAATCGTCTTTATCTTTGAAACACAATTGGCTATCGTCGTGATTTTAACTTTAATTGGTTACTTTTACAAATGTGTATGGCAGGACTCAAAATCGTCTCGAAATTCTTTATTTAAAGGGGTGAAAATACGTTAAATGTGTTTTCGATTATCATTCCATATCTATCGAATCAATCGAGATATCGAAGTACTCTTTGCTTTAAATTGGTGCTTTTGTAAATATCCCAAGTACCATTTAAAATATATTTTCCGAATTCTACCCTAAACTGGTTAAAAATGGGGTAATATGAGATTTCGACTCACATTCGATATATATCGATCCCATAGTTTATATATAGACGTGATTTTTGTTTAGGATTGATGCTTACTCAAATACCTAAAAAGTAATTTCAGGAATTTTCGAAATTCGCCACCTAAGGACGTGAAAAGGGGTGAAAAGTGGTGAAAAGCGTTTTCAATTAATCGTCTATATATCTTGAACCCAGCGGGCTAATGTTGTGTTTTTTACGTCCACGAGATACCAATAAAGTATTCT
>PNEQ01065389.1:0-10791 GCA_003012365.1 Medauroidea extradentata
TCAGTCTTTCAGCATACGCGTCCCACCCGAGCGGGTTCGATACATCAAATTCCTCAATGTTCCCGAGAAGGCCCGACATTTCTGCGGCTCCCAATTCCTAAATCACTCGCAACTCGCATCGAAATACACGTTTACGTGTCCCGGTCATCCCATCCTCGTCGCCAGTTAATGTGATTAATAACGCATCGACATACAATAGGATGTGTCTTTATTCCGTCCTCGTATACCACAACGAAGTAACATAACCGCCAATTTCCAGCCCAAAAGTGGCGTGCGCACTGCAGCCAACAACACAGATCACAACATCCCACACACAAAAACATAACAGGTACATACCCCTCATTCTCTTGAAGGGTCAGCATGAGAGAAATCATGCCCAGCGAGCTATATTACAGCATCATGGCTGAAGATGTAATGAATAAAACGATGGTTTATATAGTTGTTTCAGTGGTAGGGAGTTATTAGCTCAGTTGTTAGATGAAAATTTTGTTGTTATCTGTATGTAGACTGTAGCTGTATAAGTTGGCTGCTGCTCTGCTCTTGTGGATATTGAATGGTATCTTACCTCTTTGAATTGTCTGGTAAGATTTCGGTAATGAAAATACAATAGGTGGGTTGGTTGGTATAGTTCGTGATATTGAAGGTTTGAACTATATGACTGCTAGATTTAGGTTGGTGTATACTTGCATTATGGTTGTGTAATATGGCCGAATGTTCCTTAATTATAGTTAATGCTAGTGTTGCTACGTTAAAAATAAAAGCTTGGTCACACATCACTGCGATCTTTATTCACTGAAAACTTCCCCTAGTCCTGATCATACAATAACAATCTCCTTTGTACTCGATTGATTAAAAAAACGTTTTCATCATAACAGATACAAAAAAATGCTACCAACCTAAACAGATAAAAGTTTTTTTTTTTACTGTCGATGATACGTGACACATTTCAACACTTCCCCTTGGTATGTATTATGTAATACAAAATACTCCCTGACAAAAATAGAAACAGAAAGAGACAAATTATATTCGCTTAAGCACCATATTAGATACACATAACTGAGTTTTATATGAGGCAAAGGCTTACTAAATATGTCCACCAAGTTTTTGCTGGTTTCCACATATCTCCCTTCCTCTAACTGTTCCCTTATGAAATGATACTTTACGTCAATATTCTTTGAATGTTTGGATGTAATCTTGTTCTTAGCAAGTGCAATAGCTCCCTGGTTGTCCACATTAATTACACACAGTTCACTTACGAGGTCCTTCTGCCCAATTTCCTCCAGTAGACCTTTGATCCACAATACTTCCTTCACAGCTTCTGCTATTGCCACGTATTCTGCCTCCACAGTTGACAGCGCTACACTGGTTTGTTTTCTTGCCTGCCACACCACTGCTCCTCCTGCCAGCAACACTACGAATCCACTGTACGATTTCCTGTCCTCTGCATCATTTACCCAGTCCGCATCCACATAAACCTCTATTGGTTTTCCCTTCTTCTCATAAACCATTCGCTGGTCTTCTGTGCCTCTGAGGTAACGAAATATCTGCTTTATTTCATGCCAGTGATGAACCGTGGGGTTACTGTTAAACTGACTTTGCCTACTAACTGAGTACGCAGTGTTAGGCCTCGTACCATTTCCAAAGAAAAGGAGGCTCCCTGTAGCCTTTCTGCAAACATGCTTTAGAAAAGGTTCTTTTTATTTTGCCCTCAATTTCCTGACTTGGCTTTGCTTCCAAAGGGGTAGCGAGCAGCTTGCAGTCCTTCATTCCAATATCCTTCAAAATCTGTAGAATGTAATTTTTGATCAATTTCTAGAAAATTATCACTGGGCCTGTTTACTCTCATTGACAAAAGATGAGACGTCTTGCCAAGGGATCTATGTTCCATCACACCTTCCAAATGCATTTTCAGCTTCTCAATTTTGCTTCTCTCACCCCGTAGGCTACTGGTATATCATCAACATACACTCCAAGTACCAGGCCCCCTTCTCTGTCAAAATTAATGCAAGGATCATATTTAGACTGTTCTAGACTGAATTTCTTCAAGTTGTGTGTCAAGGCACATGTACCAATTTCTCCCTACCTGATGATGTCCATATATACCCTTCTATAGTTTGCATACATATGTCTCTCTTCGTTTTTCTTCAAACGTATGTGGTTGTTCCATAAATACTTCTTCCATCAATGGGCTATGGAGGAAAGCTGCAGTAACATCTAGGTGTTCTTGTTCCCAATTCCTTTCAACTCAAACAGCCATAATCAGTCTTATAGTTTCCCTTCTGGTAACAGGACTGTAAGTCTCCTCACAATCTTTGACTGGTATCTGACCGAATCTCTGGGCCACCAGTCTGCCCTCGAGACTTTCGATGTCAGCATCTTCATTCCTCTTGATCTTAAAAACCCACTTTGATCACATTACATTTCCTTCTTTTGGCCTTTTTACTAATTTCCAACTCTTGTTGTCCCATAAGTTTTTCATTTCCACTATCATAGCTTCGATCCACCTGTCAGCAACTGGGCTTGCAAGAGCACATCTCATAGTATCGGGTTCTTCACCTTGAACACTCTTTGCGACACCGCACAAACCACATGTTTTTGGAACACTATTACATTTAGGCCGTCTTACTGCTGTTGCTTCATTTCCAGGTTCTGGATTGTGTTCGTCTGGGGTATCATCATTGTCAATATCTTCATCATTTTCCACAATCCCTATGCATACAGCAAGGTCAACGGTTTCTCCTACAACTAGATCATCCTCGGTGTCTTCCCCTAGAGCAAAAAACCTTTCCTTAATTTCCACCTGAAGAAATTCCTCCTCCTTATCTAACTGTCTTGCATGTGGGATGCTGAGTTTGAAAGGAAAAACGTCTTCCCTGAACACCATGTCTCTTGACACTACCACCTTCTCCTGTTTTAAGTTCCAGAGACGATAACCCTTTACTTCTTCCTGGAAACCTAGGAAGATGCATTCCTCTGCCCGCGGCTGCAATTTGTCCTTCTCTTGAGTTGCTGCCCTTGCTTGACATCCAAATACCTTCTATTTTTGTATATCATCATCTGTTACTTTCTTTGAGTACCGAAGTTCGTACGGGATTTGTACCTCAATGGCTTTTGACGGGCACCTGTTCTTTAAGTAACAAGCAGTTGACAGTGCTTCTGCCCAAAATTTTGATGGAAGTCCAGCTTGCAGCAGCATACATCTGACCATGTTCATGAGTGTTTGATTTAATTTTTCAGCTCTGTCATTTTGCTGCGAAGTATAAGTTGTCGTTAGTCTATGCAACACTCCTCTTTCTTTTAGGTACGCCTCAAACTCGTTACTGTTGAACTCCCCTCCATTGTCTGTCTGCAATGCTTTCAGACTTATTTCCTGAAGCAACTCAGCGCTAACCTCGAATTTCTTGAATTCACTTTTCTTGCTTATAACTGCAACATGCTCATACCTAGAATAATCATCAATGTATGTCACAAAATATTCAGCACCTCGTAATGAACCTGGGGAAATCTTGCCTACAACATCTGAATGAACGAAACTTAATGGCTTCATTGCTCTGCTAACACTCCCTGCAAATTTCCTCTGTTTCATTTTTCCCTCTAAACAAACATCACACCTATCTATTACTTTGACCAGAGAAACATTTACTTGCGGCAGTTTCTATGTATGCTCAAATCGTTTGTGCCATGTGTTTGGCATCACAGTAGTTTTTGCCATTGCCTGTACATTTCCTGGAGTTTCAGTATAGCATTTACTTTCTACAATATATACATCCTGTTCATGATTGCTTATTGCAGTAAATATTTTCACATCACTGTCTGTTACTGTCAAACACCCTTGGTGAATCTTGATCTCCATTCCCTTAGAATCCAGTTTTCTGCCCGGCATCAAGTTATTGCAGAGCTCTGGGACACAAAGTACATTGTTCAACTTAACAGTCCAACTACCATACTTTTCCTTCAACTTCATTGTAACAGAGCTGACCTCTTTAATACTTACAAATTGTCCATTTGCCACTTCAACTTGACCACACATGTTATCACTAAAGTTGTTCAATATACTTCTTCATGATGTCATTTGGTGTGATGCTGCAGTATCAAGTAGCCAACAATTGTAATTGATTGATGACTTCACAACTCTGGTACACAGTGCCTTGAATTTTTGTTGAGTTGGTCCCTTAACAAACTTCCTTCCTGGCCCTTTGCTAAAGTATTCATCTCCTGCCAGAGAATAACTGTTCCTCGAAACCTTGGGACAAAATCTGGCTATGTGTCCTGATCCATTGCACGCAAAGCAAACATTTCTGTGATCCCTTGATCGGTTTTCCGGTACTCCCTTTATTCCAGTATTTTGTCAGCTTGGTAGCTGCTGCCTCACTGCCATACCTTTAGTCTCCTCCATACATACTTTGTGGTCTAAATCTATCTTCATCTTTCTCTAAAGCCCTCACTGAACCATCATATTTTTCTAATGGAATACCCATCAAGAAAAACACAGTTAATGCCTTATCTGAAAATTCTAGTCCTGTCTTGGTTAACTTGCAGTTTAAGTTCTGAATCCTCGACATGTATTCCTGCATGGTAACATTATCGGTTTTGACAACATTCACCATTTCCTTGAGGATAACCACAGTGTGAAGCAACTCAAAATTTATATGAATGCCTTCCAACACTTCCCAAGCTTCACTTGCCAGTTTACAGTTCCCAATATCATCTAAATAGATATCACTCACAGCTAAAGTTAAGAAACTTAATGCCTTGTCGTTTTTTATTACCTTCTCTGGCTCCAGTGGTTTTAGCAAGTTAACATAACCTGGTTTCACAGCTTCCCAACAATCATTTTGTTTCAGTGCCGCTGACACATGCACTGACCACTGAAAATAATTGTCTGATGTCAACAGTGGTAACCTGAATTCCTCTAATTGAGCCATGACTATCGTTTTTACTTATACTATTATTTTCCATTTACATAGGCCATAACAAACGCAACACATTTCCCGCTTGCCATTTATAACCTTTGTAACCAAGCACAGTAACAAAAACGTCGTCGGCAGTGTCTTGGCCCATAACCTGTCAAAAATAAAAGCTTGGTCACATATCACTGCGATATTTATTCACTGAAAACTTCCCCTAGTCCTGATCATACAATAACAATCTCCTTTGTACTCCATTGACCAAAACAGTCATCCTCATAACAGATACAAAAAAAAAATGCTACCAACCTAAACAGAAAAAAGGTTTTTTTTTACTGTCAATGATACGTAACACTTTACAACATGCTGTGATGGAAAGGTTTGGCTTCAGAGATAAAGTGATGTGTATTAAGAGGAAACTGATCTGGGAGGTTGAGTTGTGTTATGAGTAGCATCTGATATATAGTGATAGCTCGATTGGAATGGTAGTTTGATAATGTATGTGTGTAAATGAGTTAAAATTAATTATAACAAATTACAGTATAGTGCTGGTATAGTAAAATTTTATGTAGTAAGGTGGGAACATTTATAATTAATAACTTCATACTGAATGTTAAGTGTTTAACATGGTGTAGAGGTGGATTGCATCGTGCCAAATTAAGTCATGGTGTGATGGATCGCCTCAGGTAATGGTAGGCTGGGACTGGTTAGTTCAAATCGGGTCTTGGGACTTGAAAGTTAATATAAAATAAGTGGAAGTGAAGAATACTTTATTCACAGTATAAAAATATTGTAAATACTACTGCACAAGGCATGAAAACTACATGTCATTGTAAAAGTCTGATGTGAGTGGACTGGAGATAAATATAATTTTAAGTTAAATGTACGATACCTAAAATGTGTAAGTCATCCATGAGTAAAATTAAATAAACATGATTTAACAACAAAAGAAATGGCAACAGAAATATGGTGGCCTCAAGGAGGGCGGAGCTTGCAGAGTTTGTGGATGGATTGTGTGAGGTATGCAGAGAAGATGGAGCTATGTGTGGAGCATGAGAATAATGAGGAGCAGATTGTGGAGACGTGTGTGGAGCATGGGGATTGTGTGTGGAGTGTATGGAGAGTGTGTGATGTCATGTACAGCGTAAGTAAATGGGTTCTCAGACATATGTGGAGAGTGCATAGTAGTGTTAGGAGTAGTTGTGGAGCACATGTAGCATTCATAGCCGTGTGTAGAGCATTCATAGGTTCTGGTCTTGATCTACGTAAGAAAAGAGAATACGGGAGACTTCCAGAATTTGTTTACTGGAATGGTGTTAACGAAATTGTATGTGGATGTATAATTGTTGCCCCTCAACAGACTGGAAATAATTGTCATGCAAGTGAATTAACCGGCATCATGGAGGAATTATATGTAGATGGTTACATAGAACGACACACCAAAAGTCTCCTAGCGAGCTTAACAAGCCTACAAGGTGCAACTTGTCTCGAAGTATAGTGTTGGTGTTTACTTTGCAGAACTTGTATCAAGCAGACTTTGGTTGAAATTATTTCTTATGCTTGCCATAAATATTCGTGGGCTGTGATCAAAACAACTAAGAGTGGTGGGGATGTAACAAATGCGATGAATACTGTTTTGCTAGATAAAGGTCCGACCACGAATTTACATGCAGACACATGCAAAGCAGTCTACCACTCATCATTTCGAGCACTGATGTCAAAACATAAAATACACAATTTTCTCTACCTAGTGATCTTTAGGCTAGTATCGTGAACACATTGATTGTACTATGAAGAGTGAAAATTTGAAAAAATTTTCAGCACAGGAAAACTACAATTGGATGGATATATTTCAGAAGCTTGTGTCAAAATATAATCATGAAGAACATCGGACCATTTACATGAAGCCTGCAGATGTCACGTACAATTCTTAACTACAAACTGTATATAAAAATTAAATGAATCAGGACCTGCACAAACCTAAAGCAAATGATTGGAGACTATGTAAGGATATCGCGAGTGAAGGAACATTTACAAAAGGCTACACACCAAACTGGAGCACCGAAATATTTAAAGTGGTCAAAATTCGTCACTACAAACCATGGACATACTACCTAAAAACATGGACGGCAAGGCTATTCGAGGAGGTACCTACGGCGAAGAAATTCAAGTTTCAAAGTATCCAAACACGTATTTGGTCGAGAAGGTATTGAAGAAAAAACGAAATATAGTGCTAGTGCGATGGCTGGGGTTCGATGCCAGCCACGACAGTCGAATTCGTCAATCACACATTATATATAAATAATGTGAATTCTTCTGTAGGAAGGAATGAATACATATATTTGTTTAAAACTGAATTTCTGTGTTAGTATTTATTAGCAAAAGTTCTTTTACTGGGAATGGTATAAGACTGCTACTGGGGTGCCTGGAAGGCAGTTTGTGATGACAGCACACACAAACTTTGAACAAGTTAAAACTCGAGGTGATAAGCTGGTCGGGGTAAGGCGCGCAGTTTACTCATCTCGCCTTTGGGAGGCGCTGGACTATCCAGATGTCTAATGGCCTAGGTCATTAACCCCGGTGATGCTCGACTCTCGCGCGCTGGCAACCCCTTGACTCATGCTCCACCACTTCGCGCGCAAGTTGAGACTAGCGCATTAACTAGGAGACTTGGTGGTGCCTGTAATATTCCGTAAGGCTGGTGACATAGATTGTGACTGCATGACAGGAGGGCAGGGTTGTTTTGCAACACATTAGTTGGAGGTGAGGGGATGCATACCTGTGCACTACCCTTCTTGAGAATTGTCGCACTCGTTACAATTTGACACAATGCAAGACAGACGAATTGTTAGTCGACCTGTAGCTATTGTTCGAGCAGTACTACATGTGTCGGAGAACTTGTCTGTAACAACTCTATGGAGTATGTCTTCTTCTAGACGACCAACGCAGCGGCGATCGTCCTATGGCAGTGGTAGAGCCATTTTCAGTTTCAAAATCTCGGCTGAAATTAGTACCAGTACGCAGGCTGCAGGGGATGCAGCAACCAGGGATACGAAGAACATGGCATGTCCCCCCAAGGACAACCTCAATAAAAATACTGCTTTTTCTGAAATAATTTGGTTATGCTTAATTAACTTATTATTTTCACGCATATTTTAAATCAATAAAATTGGATTTTAAGCTTAACAAAATGTTCATTGAGAGACATAATTTCATATGCCTGTCATAACTTGTTCTTAAAGAGCATCAGATGCACCAGTCCTTGTACACTCAATCAATATTTACATAGCACACTATTACGTTATAATTAATTACTGTGGATGGTTATAAAAAATGAAATAATTGATTGAGAGAAATAATAATGCAGTTATTACTACACAAAAGTAAAATACAAATTACCTGTCAAGACTTGTCTATCACACTGCCTGGAGGCATTCATTAAAAATTAATTAAATGAATATTGTTGATAGGGATGTGCGTGCTGTGTATGGTAGGCCTACTTTACATGTCGTCCTTAAACAGATATGTATCCTGTCGGAGTCGAATTAAGTGGGTAAGTAGGAAACAGAAATGGCTGCCGCAGTCGGCACCTCCTGTCAAGGTGATGTACAATGGGAAACAAGAAGAGGCCGGTAGGTGGGGAGTTAAGGAATGACAGAACAGAAGGAATGGGAGATTAGGCTTGCGGGCGGTGAGCTGATGAATGAGAGAGCAGGAGAAAAGAATGAGTAGAATGAGAGAGCAGGAGAAAATTAAAAACAAGATGGCGGATTGGGTGCTCAAAGATGGCGCCTTGAGCATGCGAAAATGGCGACCGAAAACGAGATGGCTGTGATGACGTAATCCAAGATAGCGGCCGCAAATCTGCAAATCCACAGCCGTAAGCCGTGTCCAGTAGGAACTAAATACATCTACTAACAGTATAACATTTTAGTAGAAATACATCAAACCTGTACTTACTGGCTACCATTAGCAGTAATTTAAGTGTGCAGTCTAATTATAAATGCTGTATTTATAATATTATATGGTGTTGAAGGTTAATAAAAATACAAAATTGGTATAAGTCTAAAGATTGGTAGATATATTTTATATTTTACACTTATTTACATTACATTCCCAAGTAAAAATTTTGGGCATCACCAGCGTCCCCTCTAACCCCTAGATCCACCAATGCTACTGCGCATGCACAGTACATAATAGTTGAGTCTAGCACGATTCTAGCCGACTTCTTGGAGGACTAGTTCAGTCGCAATATTGCGCGTCGCGTCCATTGCGTTCATAAGCTGAGGAAGGAATATTTCGTGATTGGATTGAGCTGCATGCTAGAGTGCACTGTCACAGAATAAATATGTACGGTACTTACAGAAGCGACAAGGAGTGATATTTATTTCTCTTTGGATTGCCATGGCGTCGGAGTTCGCAGTAGTTTGGTTATACTCAAGTATAATAGGCCTTATTTTATTATCTGTGAGGAAACTGATACGTAAGTAACATCACATTTGCGATTTATAAATATGTAAATGAGATACTAACAAAGTACAGTATTTATTAAAATACAAGCGGTTGTTGAAACGAATGTTTCAAATTCCACATGGCTTTTTTACCCTTCATGTACGCCCCGAGAGCTCGTACAATAACAGTGGATAAAAAGCTACATTATGTTGCTTCTAATAGAATTAGTTATTATCTGATGATGAACCTCGAATCGTCATGTTTACCATTTTTAAATATAAAGCAAATATGCAAACTAATTACAGTATCTCAAGCACTACAAATGGGTATATTTACCAATGTCTCTAACGCACATGGTATTGTTTATATTCATGTACGCTCCGAGAGCTCGTACAATAACAGTGGTTAAAAAGCTACATTATGTTGCTTCTAATAGAATTAGTTATTATCTGATGATGAACCTCGAATCGTCATGTTTACCATTTTTAAATATTAAGCAAATATGCAAACCAATTACAGTATCTCAAGCACTACAAATGGGTATATTAACCAATATCTCTAACGCTAACTGTATTGTTTATATTCATATACGCCCCGAGAGCTGGTACAATAACAGTGGTTAAAAAGCTACATTATGTCGCTTCTAATAGAATTAGTTATTATCTCATGTCGAGCCTCGAACCTTTATGTTTGCCAATTCTAAGTATTAAGGTAATATACAAACTAATTACAGTATCTCAAGCACTACAAATGGGTATATTTACCAATGTCTCTAACGCACATGGTATTGTTTATATTCATGTATGCCCCGAGAGCTGGTACAATAACAGTGGTTAAAATGCTACATTATGTCGCTTCTAATAGAATTAGTTATTATCTCATGTCGAGCCTCGAACCTTTATGTTTGCCAATTCTAAGTATTAAGGTAATATACAAACTAATTACAGTATCTCAAGCACTACAAATGGGTATATTAACCAATGTCTCTAACGCACATGGTATTGTTTATATTCATGTATGCCCCGAGAGCTCGTACAATAACAGTGGTTAAAAAGCTACATTATGTTGCTTCAAATAGAATTAGTTATTATCTGATGATGAACCTCGAATCGTCATGTTTACCATTTTTAAATATAAAGCAAATATGCAAACTAATTACAGTATCTCAAGCACTACAAATGGGTATATTTACCAATGTCTCTAACGCACATGGTATTGTTTATATTCATGTACGCCCCGAGAGCTGGTACAATAACAGTGGTTAAAAAGCTACATTATGTTGCTTCTAATAGAATTAGTTATTATCTGATGATGAACCTCGAATCGTCATGTTTACCATTTTTAAATATAAAGCAAATATGCAAACTAATTACAGTATCTCAAGCACTACAAATGGGTATATTTACCAATGTCTCTAACGCACATGGTATTG
>PNEQ01065390.1:0-10793 GCA_003012365.1 Medauroidea extradentata
TGTAGTGGCGGTTTTGCGTTACAAATTCAAATAAAATATGCCCTCATTTACGAGATGCGTAACGGCAATAGTGCGTGTTGTTTAGATTAGTCGATGGACAGAAACCAGACATTAACTCGCAGGTATTTATAACTAAGATTACTTTTTTTATATCTTACATTCAGCCCCCGTGCATTTAATGAGTAGATATTGTAGCTAATATTTATCGGAGCAGTTTAATGTAGTTGTAAACATTGCACGACCCTATGTAAATAAAAGCACATGGCATTATTTGTGTTTACATCGGCGGAAAGATATAAACTGGCAGGAAATAGAAATTAATCAGGGCTTTTTTGAGTGTTCACTTTATTCCGAATCACCTATACCTTTGTTTGCCAGTTGCAAGCAAAGTCCTTTCGTTTCTTTACTTGCATGTTGCGTGTATATTCTGGTTTTCTGTGACACACCATTTGATGCAATGGCGTATGTCCAAAATACTTCTGTATGTACCATGCTCAACATTTGCTCTGTTTTTAAGCTCAAGTTTCGCAAGTATGCCAAACTGCGTATGGATGTATAACTTCCATTGCTGTTTAGGAAGTTTCATTTTGTAAAGTGAACGCTCTGGACTGCTCGGGTTAGCGCCACAGTACGAATATATCTAGCCCAGAGTTGACAAACCTTTCCGGAGCTATGGCAAAAAAAAAAAAAAAAAAAAAAAGTTGATTTCAAATCACGCCACAGGCCACCATAAATAACTTTAACGTCGACTACTTTTCATGAGTTAAAATTTCAAATGTTAGCCAATGCTTCAGAAATGAAGTTGTACACAGCATCGCACTGCCAGTCCACGTAAAAACAAATACGAAATGCCACAGGGACAGAGACAGCCCTTGGAGAATGTAACACACTCGCACATTCCGAACTGTTCATTAACCTCCACACACACACAGTGTCCACGGTATTTAGAAGAGGAACATTGCCCATAATCAATTTTTTTTTCAGGGCAAGGTAAATAATATTAAAATATAGGCAAACGTTTCATTTGACAGGCCACTCAAAACGCAGCGGCGGGTCGGTGTCTGGCACGAGGGCATTGGCCGTCCTTGGTCTAGCCGAAGTCTTCCAGGGAAAGATTAAGGAGTGTCTCTACATAGAAAAGACCTGAACATCGGCCAATGAACGTACACTTTGAGCGACAGCTGGGCGTGTTCTCGTATGGAAGACACACAGAGTGTGGAAACCAAGGTAGACATTAACCGAAGAGAAATATCTCTGAGTGTAGAAGACATAACGGGACAGAAAATACGAAAACACACTTCGCCTTTAGTCGGATTTCTCATACAAGTATGTTACTAAATAGTTTTGATACAGATATATATTTATATAGGACGCATCTAGGTTACTAAAGTTAAATTATTTGTTTAATAGAAGAGTATATAATGTAAATAAACGGCGCCATATTACAATATTTCTCTGAAATCCCAATATTTTTAAAATTATTGTTGATATTCCAGTATCAAAACTTCGACTATAGTAACAGAGATACGGCTTTTGTGTTTCCTAAAAAAAAGTATGTTGAGGCAAATTTCCTATTGGCCTGGCTGCCGGCTATCAGAGTAGCCGCCTTATGCTGATTGGTGGTACGCGTTTCCACCATGCTGCTGGCGTGTGAATTCGCTCTACCGACAATTTCACTTCTGTATTCCTAAATATTCTGTGACTACGTGTTAACAAGGAAAAAGCCAGGTACAGCACAGATCAAGCACCAGCACTGTAAAGGCCCTGTCACACTGTCAAACTTTTTGTCTTCAACTATAGTTTACAATAAAGTTTGAAAACGAATATTTGACGAAATGTAGTTATCAAAATTTTCCGTCAGATAAAGTTGGCCGGTTACTACCAAATATGTTTCAAGACACGTTTCACTGTCAAAATTTGTTGGAGCTCGTAACCTATATTTTTTAAAATGTTTTAGTATAAATGTAAAAGATCGGTACTCGTTTCTTTTTCAATTTATATATGAGCGTTCAATAAGTAAATGATGCAAAATAAAGTGATTAGTAGTAAAACTTCACGGATTTTTTTGCAGTATTTCGAATAATAATATTTTCTATATTATATGTACAGATTTATGTATTTTAATCACAGATGTTCTGACTCAGTAAGCCTACATTTCAAATATTAGTATGGTATTTTTAAAGTAAACAGCGTCAACAACTCTTCGATTAATTTAAATTACATTGGATTGCTTAGTCTTTATCTAAAACTACAGTAATATGTTCGTTCCAACTCAACATGGTGCACGGAAGAAGGTTATGATATTTCAGTATACAAAGAGCGTGATTGTGATTGGCTGAGCCATCCAACATCCATGTTATTTATGAGCCCGTCCAATTCGCAAAAATTGAATGACCACGAAAGTCATCAAACTTCCGTCAACAAATATGGCCGCGATAGTGATGTTTTTTGGACGTCACTGCCATGTAACATTTTTTGACGAACTTTATTTGAAGCGATTGGAAGGAAAAATTTGACAGTGTGACAGCCATGCTCTATAGTTTCTGTTTTTTAGTGATAAAAATTATTTTTAAACTTAAAAGAGAACAGATATCAAAAATCTGTCCGGTAGTTTTGTTTTACAGTTGTTTTTGCCTTGATAACAAATTTTTTCAAAGCCAGAAATCATACGGTTCCGTCTAAAAAGTCGATTAAAACAATTAACCAGAATTTCGTTAGTTATATAATGAGCTAAAATCACAGTATTTACTGCCTTTAAAAAATCGGACAACATGGAGGAAACGATTTTAAACAAAACTGCCAGACATATATTTTATATATGCTCTCGTTTAGGCATAAAAAATTAATATCGTTAAAAAAAAGTAGAAACGTGGCCTTAAGGGGGAGTGTTAGACAATATTTAGGCACGGGAACGGGGAAAGCGATAGGTCGAATATAACACGTCCGTCAAACACCTCATCGCTAGAGGTACGTCAATTTCGCAAATACATTCCAGGTCAGGTTGAGCGCCAAAAATATATACTTCATAATCACAGGTGTGAATAGCTGGCGGCTGTCACGAAACGCATTTGACTACTGCAAGCCAGTAATAAATAAGGAAAAGATTCATAGAGCTATCGCTTGCAATGTTGTAAGCCAATGAATAATCGACTGTATCCAGAGCGTGTACAGGACTGAGCAATCTAGCCTATTGCCAGATGAATCCGCGAAATTGACGTACCTCTTCACATTGCCTCTAGGCGCGATAACTAAACTGGCGCGCAGTGTTTTCGTAGAAACCGTTTTTCAATGGGACTTCAAGCGATGACTCTGTTATTTCGTTTATAAAAAGTATGTGGTAAGGTCCAATGCAGGTTTCTATGATTTTGTTTTACTATCAAGGTCGATAATTTCTCAGCTACAGCAACGTGAAAAAGTCATTTTTAGCACCTTTGAGGAGCTTAGTAATCATGTTTTAACTAGCGTACGTTTTAAAATCATTGTGACACAGTTTGCAGTGTCTTATTTTCGTAGATAAACACATTGGAAACATTTTCAACATTTATACAAGAAAAAATGCTTCCCTTATTACGCTATAGCATGGCTCACGCCGCCAGGTACACTAACTCTTAAGGCTTGATTTCAGTCGCCATATTGAATTTTATTATTTTTCGCTTTTTTGGAATTCTGAGAAGAAAAATGTTAAATGTGCGATTATACCTCACATCCTATTTACATTTCGCTACAGAACAGACCCTGCGATGTAGCTTTTAACTTACAATTACGCCGCAATCTGTGCGGCAAATTATTTTATATTCACAATTTGCCCGACAAATTGCGACCTAACTGTACATTACTCGCTCTATGGTCATGATTGTATTGCAGCTCAAGGTAAATAGAATTTGCGGTATAGTCGCCGATTTAAAATTTTTTTTCCTCAGAATTCCAAAAAAGCAAAAAATAATAAAATTCAATACGGCGACTAAACCCGTGCCTTAACAGCAGCCGCTTAGTGATTTCGGCAGCACTCAGAGCTAAAAATAAACCATATTAGTGTTGTTGGGTTTTCATTATTGCGATGCCTGAAGTCGTGGTTTAACAGGCCTGTAATCAAACTGCTCCCGTGACTTTCCTCTCGTTACTAGACGGACATGCGGTTACTTTTCAATTATATTTCGATGCGGGCCGTTTCTTCATCCGGCAATACCAGGATCGCTAATGTTTACCTTCGCAGAAGACACATCGGGTGCGGTTAAAAAAAAAGGAGGGGGTAGAGGGGTTGTGCAAGAGCGCAGGCCCAACTCTGAGATCTAGTTATTGTAGGGAGATGAGGAGAATGCAAGGCAGAACGTCAGGGAGGTTATAGGGGCCACATACCGCTCCGCTTGTCCCCACCACCAGCCGCATACCTGAGCCTTGCCTTCTCCTCAGCTCCGCACTATAGTTACCTCACCTCACCCGCAGAATACTTTACATTACAAAAGTGGATATAACCCACAGCAGTGTCAAGACGTGGTGGTGTTTCGATGGAAACATTATAAGACTCGACAATATACCTAGAGACACTTATGTTTTATTTGCATCAATTTGTTTCATTGTTTTATGTGCACATCTGCATCTCTGCTTCATGATTATTGACAGTGTATCTTTACTCGCCAAGTGTCACGCATTTGACATCAAGGTTTCTAGCGCTGGTGAGGGCTGACATGAGGTGAGCATGGAGCAAGGCCGGAATGACAGGGCGGGGAAAACGGGAGATCCCCGAGAAAACCCGACGACCAGCGACACCGTTCGGCTCGATTCCTACATGCGAAAATCCAGGGACCGACCCCGCCTAGAATCGAGCCTGGCTCGCCTAGGTGAGAGGCGAATGAATGGTCTGACCTTTCGGCCACCACGAACCCATGACTGTGCCCATAAGAGCAGGGGTGCAACTACAAAAAAAGGGTGGAGGGAAAAGGATATATTATTGCCTCCTCCCCCTTTTTGAAGCCACGAAGCAGGGGCAAACCGTATACAATTCGCCTATCTACATAAAATAATTTTACATGTTCTTTATTTCAGTAATGTTTAGAGGTACGTCAATTTCGCAAATACATTCCAGGTGAGGTTGAACGCCAAAAATATATAATTCATAATCACTAGAGGTACGTCAATTTCGCGGATTCATCTGGCAGCAGCCAAGACTTGTCAGTCCTATACACCCACTGGCCACAATCGATTACCTATTGGCTTATAATCGTACAAGCAGGTAGCAAGCGATAGCACTACGCATTATTTAATTATTTACTACTGGTTTGCAGTAGTCAAACGCGTTTCATAACAGCCGCCAGCAAGTCACAGACATGACAATGAAGTATACATAATTGGCGTTCAACCTGACTTGGAATGTATCTGCGAAATTTACGTACCTCTAGTAATGTATAAAGACAGGAAATATTCGCGTGTTCACTGACGTATATGCTAGCCTCCAAGAATGTCTGTGTCCTCAAGTAAAGATCAGCTGCTCATTGGCTGCTCACTGACATAGTGATATCACATGATTGGACTTGCATTTAGTTGCCTCCATATTATTGGCTCGTTGTACTCCACGAGGGGTCAAATAAGTCAAGAGACAATTGTGGAATGCACACAAATTTACAGATGTTCGAAATATAGCCTGCGCCCAAAATAAAAGGTGAATTTTTCAGGTCCCTAGCAATGTAACACATAACTTAGTCATTTTATGAAAGCAAAACACTATTTCTCCAAGATGGTGATCATTGTACTTCCTTAAAGACGAAAACTAGAACCGCAGATATTAGATATGCCCCCAACTCACATCCCTTGGGATTTGAGTTTTGTTCCCGAATGAGAGTGAGGTTAGTGCGACACTATACGTCTGTGATTTGCAGTCAGAACGCCAAGATGCTGAGAGTTAAGAACATCCCATCTCGGACCACGAAGACGAGTTGCAGATGTCCGTGTAAGGCACCGAAACATCTTTTTGTAAAAAATCAGTGTCTCTAAATATATCATGACCTCCTGGCATTGACTTGCCTGCATGAATCAATCGATCTTAATATTTTGTTATTACTGAAGAATAGAGGCACTATTATTTCGCTTATTGATTCTAGGTCAGGTTGAACGTCAATGACGTATTCTTCACTCCTCTTTCTGTGATTAGACGAGAGCGGTTTTAACAAACATTTGACGACTGCAAGCCAGTTATAAATAAGGAAACAAGTCGTGGAGATATCACGTGCTACACGTTTGTACTGTTAGAAGCTAATGTATATTCGGTTTCAGCCAGTACACGTATAGAACTGAGAAGTTTAGGCTGTTGCCAGATGAATACGCGAAATACTCGTGCCTCTACTGAAGAAGTGTGACTCGTAAATTTGTTCCTCGCTTCATGAACAGCACTGGCTAGAGATATACATGCACCTACTAGCGTAGTGGTTCTACTGACAACTCAAGTTGTGTGTTGCCTCTGCTTTGTTTGTGCAACTTACCTTGACATACATCCACACTTCGCGTTGCACCACAGAACATTTTTTTGTACCTTTACAGAAATTCTTTGAAAAATAGTTGACCGACAATGTCGTACCCTGCCACGGAGAATGTTTCTGGCTATTAATATGAACATAAACAATTTGCGTTTTCTTCCAAGCACAAGCTAGAATTCTATCAACTCTAAGTTATTGCGAATTTCGCAATATTGGCCCGTGACTTATTTGATACCAACTGGAGAAAGCGGAACCAATAATAAATAAGTCACAAAATGCAGGTACAATCTTATGGCATCACTGTGTCTGCAAACAGCTCGCTGACACAGTGATGCAACATGACTGTATCTTTATTGAGTTGCTTCTATGTTATTGGCTCAGTGACGTCCAGCAGGAGTCAAAGAAGTAGGGGTAATAATTTTTTGTGAAAAAAAAAATGCAACATTTTGTTTCAGTGCCTCGTGTGCACATCTGCAGCTCTGCTTCACGGTCAGTGATTGGCTGTTTTTAACTCTTAACGTATTTGGGATGTGTGTCTGTGTGTCCCCCCCCCCTCCCTAAAAACTTTTGAACCAGGGAACAGAATTTCATCAAACGTTTTAACCTGACTTGGCTTTCATATATTTCGTTTACGCTATCTTTATATTTTCAAAACGCCGGCCATTTTAAAATTTTTGATCAAACTAGATATCTAAGGAACTGTACTTTAGAATTTCATCAATCTTGGTGCACATATACTACATACAAAGTTGACTTGATTTTTGTGTCTTTAGCTTATTTAGTTGCTTATATATTATTTGCTCAGCGCCACCCAGGAGGTGTCAAATAAGTTAAGAACTAACTGAGAAAGTGACACGACCTTACAGTTATACGACTTATAAGTTTATAGCTAAGAGACCAAAAGAAAGCGCAAATTTTTCAGGTCCGTAAATACAGGTCGTATACTTTGTAGTGGCTGTGTAGTTTTGTTTTGTCGCAGTTTATAATGTGTGATTCAACGGAAGCAAAGATACTCTTACCCTAATTGCCCCACCAATCAATCTCGACTAATAGCGTGTAGTAACCAATCGTAAGCAACGACCGTGCCTAGTGCTACGTATAACCAAATAACACACAGTACGCCAAGTCAAATTACACCATTAACTTTTTTTGTTATTTTAAAAGGAAAGGCTTTGGAAACCCAGTTTCCAAAGAAATTTCTTGTATAATAGGTTGATCTTGTAAAAACTACAACGTCATTTTCTAAAATTACGAGGTAAATACATGTACTCGCAATAAGGATAAACTAAATTTTAAACATCTGTTTCATTCTAATCTGGATATTAAACATTTTAACTAACTAACTTGTGAACGAAATATTTTTAAATATAATTATTTTGAGAAAAAACTTTGTGGCTGCAACATGGTTCAAATCTGCATCCTTGCGCTTAGATACTTACCCCCAGACCAGATTCACTTACATGTAATGTGCTGTTTTTTAAATGTATGTATTCAATTTACAGTTCAGTGGAACAACTTTCTTAATTTTGAAGCACGCAATTAATACGAATATTTACTCTATTCCAGGAAAAATGCATAGATGATGTGATTTGTTTACAACTATGCAATCGCCGACAAAACTATGATTTTGGTAGACAATAAATTTATCCTATGTTTGTTTGAAATAAAAGTCCTTGTAACATTAAAAAACAATAATTTTATAAATACCTTATTAAATATTTATACAAGTTTGTAAGACGACATAGAAATGTCTTGCAATTTTTACGAAAAAAAAAATTTAATTATTATATTGCACCGCGCCACTTCGCTTGTGTATGCCTGCCTGTTCTGTGCTCGAGCAAAGTACGTATTGGAAAGTCTCGGTTAGTACAGTAAATTACTGTCAATTATTTTTATTACTGATTAATTTTTAATAGCCATCCTTCACTTGCAATGAACTATTTGAAAAATTCTTATCCCGCGTTGTAATTTAGGAGATGGAGTGTCCATTAAGCTTTATTTTGATTGCTTCGCTACGTTATTTCTACCCAGAGCGTGCAGGAAAATGGCGTCAGCAAAACTCAATAATCAGACGCAGTTTCTTTATTGTTTCATTTTTGTTTTTACCAGAGTTTTATTCGCTCTCGTTCTTATCTGTAAGTATGTTTGTCTGTTCGGTACAATATTGTAATCGATTTAAAACTAACTTTCCGATGAGCTAGAGATTTAAAACTTAAAACACAGCTCAAAACTGTATGAGAACATATTCTAATGGGAAACATTTGAAATAATTATTATTTGAATACAAAAATAACATACTTTGGTTATTAATGTGTAATTTCCCGCTCGCTCGTGGAGGGCCGCGGTGGTCGAGAGATTATAACTTTCATTTCTCACCTAGACTATCCGGGTTCTATTCCCAGCATGGTCAGTCCCATGTGGGAATCGTGTCGGACGATGCCACTGGCCGGCGAGTTTTCTCGGGGACCTACCGTTTCCCCCTCCCCTTCATTCCGGTGCTGCTCCATACTCACATCATATCATCCCTCAACAGCACTAAATATCCATATGTTGAGTATTCACTTCACATGATCGCTCGTTACGGTAATACGTAGTTTCGTTGCAAACACTAGTGACCGTCTGTTACCAATTCAGCCTCGAAAATACGTCTAATGTTTGGCCTGGTATAGGCGGTTCGCGATAAAGTGAATACTTTTGAAGCCTGTGGTACTTTTAGCCTTTCAGCCAAATGGTGTTTCTCGGCATATTTTACCAAAAAACTATCCTGTGTAATAATCAAAGTGTAAATATTGTTTTGTACTCAACTGTTAAACTTTCAGGCTACAATATATAATACAAAAATTAATGTCTGTTTGTCATATGTACGAATCAAATTGTGGTGGTTTGAAGGGATGGGGTAGGGGCAGTACGGGATGCCCGAAAAATTAATTTAAACAACTTTATTTTCAAAATGTATCTAAAACTTTTTTTAGTGACCCTAAACATCATTTTGCTCCGTTTAGAATTTTCATAAATTTACAGTAGTCCCTAATTTATTACATTTAATTAAGTTATCAGTATTAACTTTATAACTTACAGGGAATTTGAAGTACCAGGAACGATTTTATCAACGAAATTAAAAATGTTATAAACTGTTGTTAAAAATATTATATATATATATATATATATATATACGAGTAAGCCTACTCGACTAAATTTTCTAAATACAAACACACACACATATATGTATATATATACATATATGTGTGTGTGTGTTTATATGTATATATATATACATATATGTGTGTGTGTGTTTGTGTTTAGAAAATTTAGTCGAATAGGCTTACTCGTAGTAAATATACTATCACATTACACTGAAAACCACAGACGAAGTTGCGGGTAACAGGTAATAAAATAATATGCATTCTTATTACTATTACAAACAATGCGATATTCGAATGTGCTCACTTAATAGTGTATAGACTATAATCGTATGTGCGTCTCGACAACTGCTTGCGCTGCAGGTGTCATATACATGACTGCCAATCAAACATCTTTCCCATTCTCTCATGCCCTTCCTTGCTTCATATTGTGAGCAGGTTTCTACTTTCTTTCCCTATCTCTATCACACCTCCTGAATTTACCAGTGCTGTTATCAATTTGTGCACTTTTCCACCGAGCGAGGTGGTGAACCGATAACACGTTGAACTCGAATTCGGGAAGTTCCGGGTTCGATTCCCTATTCCGACCACCTTTATTTCTGTTTTCCATGGTATACCGAGATTGCTCTAAGAAAATGGCGATGGTTCAGTGACAATAGACGTTGTGTAACAGTCTTCAATGACATCTTTCTCTGTAGGACATGTTGGCACGCCTGCCTTTTAAAAATTATAAACCGTGATATCCATACTTATAAATGAAATCTAATCACTTGTTTCAGCCAATTTCTACAGTAACGGATCGCGGGCCTGTGAGTGTACTACTCGACCACGAAAACTAGTCCTCCCGTGAGGGGAAGAAGCGTGGCGTTAGTAGTAGGTAGCACGTCACAGGGAGGGGAAATGTACTGCACCTGACATGAGATCATGGCACACGGTCAGTGGAGACATACTACTCGACCACGAAAACTATTCCTCCCGTGAGGGGAAGAAGCGTGGCGTTAGTAGTAGGTAGCACGTCACAGGGAGGGGAAATGTACTGCACCTGACATGAGATCATGGCACACGGTCAGTGGAGACATACTACTCGACCACGAAAACTATTCCTCCCGTGAGGGGAAGAAGCGTGGCGCTAGTAGTAGGTAGACACGGCACAAGGAGGGGAAATGTACTGCACCTGACATGAGAT
>PNEQ01065391.1:0-10793 GCA_003012365.1 Medauroidea extradentata
AAAAAAAAAAAAAAAAAAAAAAAAAAAAAAAAAAAAAAAAAAAAAAAAAAAGTAAATTTACAAGGAAAATCTTGTAAACTAATATCAGAACATTATCTGCCAGGTAATAAATGTGAGATGTCCGGAACTTTTTAAAGTGGTTATAAACATTGTGAACGCCTTTCGGAACTAGTAAAATAAATATTAATGAGAAAATTTTTCTATTTGAAACAAAATAAATCTAGAAGACATGTGTCACATTTTACACAACATTTCGTAGTTTTACAAAAAAAAAAATTTGGAAACTAGTCTTAAAATTTTTTGTAACACTACAAACAATTGTTGTAAAGTGAAGCAGATATTAGCAGTAAATTTGTTTGTAGAATTCCAGACATGTTTGTAAATATACAAAGAAATGTGTAAACGTACACGATTTTTGTAAATTTTACAAAATATTTTTGTAGTGTTACAAAAAACTTTTTTGGAAACAAGTTACCAAAAAACCTTTTTGTAAAAGTAAAAAAAATTTTTTACTGTGCGAGAGTTAAAACATCCAATCACAGACCTCGAAGCAGAGTTGCAGGTGTGAACGCAAAGCTCTGAAACAAAGTGGCGCAGAAATATCGTGAAAACTTCATCTTCTCTTGTTTCTCCTGTTTTTGCGAAAATTATTATATTTAAGCTCAAACGAGGGCAGATTACAAAATATTTGTCTGGCAGTTTTGTTTAAAATGAACACACATTTTTTTTTTCTTTTTCAAAACAATACATTTTGTGGTTCCGGCTGAAATGTCAACTAACCCAGAATTTCGTTTATTTCATGATCAGCTAAAATCTTAGCATTTAATCCCTTGAAAAATAATCAGCCAAAATGGAGAAGACGATTTCAAACAAAACTGCCAAACAGTATTTTGACAACTGCTCTCGTTCAGACGTAAGAAATTAATATCGCTAAAAAGTATAAACTAGAGAGCATGGCCTAAGCTTTAATTTTCTCAAGTCTTCATTGAACTGACACGTCTACATCGACTGTGTTGATTCCGAACTCGTAACCACAGGAAATAAATACAGCTTCTTTTTCTGCGGGTGGCTACAGAAATGTTGAAAGCATACAGTATTAAATCAATACCGAATCATACTGTTATGAAAACGTAATTGGTAGAAACCGGAATAACTCTCACGGTTTCGCTGACCACTAGGCTAGCCTCCACGAATGTCTGTGTACTCAAGCAGACAACAGGTGTCCATTGGCTGTTTCTTGCCACTGTGATAAAACATGATTAGACATGCAAAATTTGCGTTATTTCTTGCCACCAGGCTAGACTCCAAATTGTTATATACTCGTCCAACGTCCCCCATACGTAGGGCTAGGAATATTTCGTGAGTTTAACGACCAACATACTAGAATCCGTTATCCTGTGTATGCCAAAGCTCTACCATTTGTCCATTATCTTATACTCGTTCAGACAGCAGACAATGAACGAATAGACGGGGCTTGAGTATTCATAGAACATTGGATTCTAGCATGCAGGTCATTGAACTCGAGAATTTTTCCCAGCCCTACCCATAGGCAAATAATGCCGTGGTCTGCCGGGTAAAATGCGGCTGTCCAATAGTTAAAAGTTGCAGGTTTGAGTGACCAACCTGCTGTAAATCTGTCCGACACGTAGCTGACATGACATATAGAGACTACGGCCAGTGTCATCTCATACTGTAATCCTGTACTTATAGGACTGCTAAGTCTAGTCCCTTACCAAATAATAACAAGGATTTTGCAGATCCCTACACATGATTGACCACACATTTGCTTTGCTTCTTTATTATTGACTGAGCACCCACCAGGACGTGTCAAATAAACCAATGGCCAATTGCAAACGTGGCACGAACTTACATGTGTTTGAATGCTAGCTTGCGCCTAAAACAAACGCGAAGTATTCAGGTCCCTATTTATTCGAAAGAGATGGTAGACGTCATCACGCTGGCGGCCTGGGTGAATGTGTTTTGCGTGTTCGAGAAGAGTACGAAAGTGGCAAGGACGACACATCGTCCTTATCGTGCCTCCTCACTGAACTGACATGACGTCTTCTCGCCGACTACTAGTCTCTACGAGACATTCAGTGGCGACCCTTCCATTGTGACATAACATTAAAGATAAATATGTATTGTACACGATCATACCTAGAGCTGGAGATTTTTTGTGAAAATAATTACGCAACATTTTGTTTCATAGCCTCATGTGCACATCTGCAGCTCTGATTCATGGTCAGTGATTGGCTGCTTATAGCTCTCAACTTCTTGGGGATCCACCTGCAAATCACAGACGTGTTGTGTCGCAGTAACCTTAATCCCATTGGCTCAGTCAAATGAGTAGTACAGTTCCAAAACTCTCCTTGTCCATCACCAAGGAAAAATGAGTTCTGAACAGTTTTGTGTAGCTTTTAAACGTGCGCTAAAGTTGACGTGATGATAGTTTCCAAAACTCGCCTTATTCAATAACAGATACACTTCGAAAAACTCCTTTGGACTTGTCACAAATGGGCTCGCAAATCAGTTTTACGCGATTTGCTCCGTTTTAGTGAGGTGGACAAGTCGAGTTTTGGAACTGTACTACTCAAATAAGCCACACCTCTGCACAGATACAATCTACCAATAGCCACGAAGCAGAGGTGCAGATGTGAGCGTTATGTACTCATACAACATGTCGCATAATTATTTTCACCAACAATCACCAGCTCTACCTACACCTTTTAAAAAATTAAGCGCCAAAATTTTCGAACCTAAAAAGGAACCCACCAACAACCATTTTCGACAGCGTAAAAATACGCTTTACACGTAGATAGAAGACATGAAACGGCTATGCCGTGTGAAATGTTCTCTGAACGCTATTCCTATAAGCGAGTGATAAGTTAAGCAAGCTGAGAGTCTTCGAATAACCTTGTAACGACCGAAGGTCTGTACATCGTAGAACGGCGGTCTGGGCAGGCGGCCACGAGGGATCTACCGACCAAGTTTGCAGCCTCGGAGTGTAAAGAGGACCAACGTCGAAAAAACTTCTCAACAGGACAATTTTAAGAACATTTTCAAGCAGAACTATCCAACACGAAATTTCTTACAAAACACAGTCCCAGTAAGAATTTTTTTAAACTTATATGAGCTCATGCTGCTTTTTTTTTAATGAAAATTGTCAAATTATATTTTTCTAGAAATTAAGTACTGAAAATAAAATCTGGCAAGGTTTTCAATGTGTCAGCCTGCCGTACTTCAAAATGTACTAACAGGACGTATGTGAAACTCAGATTGAGATGTGCACTGAAATTTGCTACAGGTTTCACACCAATAAAATTATATGATCACCGCTTAATGTTCCATAGTAAAAACCGTGCGGTGGGAACCTTGATTGCTATTTTAGAGCTTGGCTCGTTGAGGCGATGCGGCATTTAATACGCGTTTCAAGGTCGCCCTTATGTCTCCGTCACCTCTGAGCCTCTGACTCGCACGAGTTTTGCAGTGATTTCGAAAATATTTGTTTTATTGCTACCTAATATTCATATCAAAATTTCGCTGCACAAATTTGACACTTATATGTTATAATTTGTAGCTGAATTTTTTTTGTAGAACGGTTTTTTTAAATTTCATTACCCAAAGTACCACATTTTTCGTCGTGAAAATAAGCAAAAATGAAGGAAAATATTTTTTTTGCTGGCGAATGGTACATTATTAAAAAAACGCGTCCACAGTATTGTGCATCGTGTGATTGCACATTAACTCAATTTTTTTCCAAAACTTTCTGTTAAAAAATATTTGCGTTATTCTGAAAAAAACTCGGGAACAAGCACTTAAGCTTTATCACGATGTATGGTCCGCTTTCCTTATATATTTTATGAAAATATCAGCAAAAGTAAGAGATTATTTTCAATAAAATGTCAAGGGAAATAAAAGTGCAAGGGAAAGTTATTAGTGTAATACGGCAAATATTTTGAAAATAATTTGTTGAACAGTGATACCCGATTGGCCAAGAATTGTAAACATTCAGCCTTTTTATGTCAATTGTAGCTAGACGGTTTCTTAGTGACTTTGGCGATGGTAATGGTCATGGTTCTTGCACAGACTAAGTCATAATTAGAGGTACGTCAATTTAGGATATTCATCTGGCAGCAACCTAGACTTGTCAGTCCTATACACCCACTGGCCACTATCGATTATCTATTGGCTTATAACCGTACAAGCAGGTAGCAAGCGATAGCACTTCGCATTATTTCCTTATTTACTACTGGCTTGCAGTAGTCAAACGCGTTTCGTAACAGCCGCCAGCAAGTCACAGACATGACAATGAAGTATACATAATTGGCTTTCAACCTGACCTGGAATGTATCTGCGAAATTTACGTACCTCTAGCAATAATACAGACGTGAAAAGACGTGGCAGCTTATTTGATACGGGCAAACTTCGCCGCTTATTGGCTGTCCCGAGGCTGTTGATACCATCCCGCTGTCTGTTTGGGTCTTGTATATCACGGCAGGTTTGCAATTGGCCTGGCTGCCGACTAGCAGGGCAGCTGCTTTATCCTTACTGGCGGTAGGCGTTTCCGTCATGTTGTGGCCAACGAAGCCATTTTGCTGGCCTGTATGACTGAATTTGCCGTCTTACTGGCTATTTCACTTCTGTATCCGTAAATATTCCTTGGTTGTGGTATGGTTACTACAATTACAGCATGGCCTTCAGTTTCCCGAGATGACACAGGAGGATATGCAATTTGGACTAGCTGCGACGACTGAGCGGGAAATCAGGACTGAAGACTGTCAGAAGAAGAAGAAGGAAATCGTTGCCGAAGACCGCGTCCTTGAATAAGACTGGCGGAGGTCTTTGGCGAAAGTCAGTTGAGAGGAAGCCGCAATGTCGACCTTGAATTTGAGCCTGTAATGACTAACATTAGGGCTTCAAATGAACTGTGATCACAGACAAGCAAAAACGTCACCACAAAATGAAAGAAGACGTCACATAATAAGAAACACGCAACGTCAAAGAGTTACGAAGCAAAAATAGCTTAGCCATTAATACAACGACAGCAGAAATAATCGCCCTACGGATGACAATCTGTTCTTATTTCAGTGACAAGGTTTTATTAATTTAACAACTGCTGTTATCGTGGTCGCTCATCTCTGTCTTCTGTTCGGTTTTAATGTCATATTTGAAATGCAGGAAACTTTAATAACGCCAAAATATAATGTAGGAGATTCACGAGTAGACTTCTGTGATGCACGTTTTTTTCACACACACACACACACACACACACACACACACATATATATATATATATATATATATATATATATATATATATATATATACATATATACACATATATACATACATACACAATTACTCATTCATAAAGACTGTAAAAAATCGAGGGTTCACTGACCTGTAGGCTAGCCTGCAAGAACATCTATGTACTCAAGCATACAGTATCTGTTCATTAGCTGCTGGCTGATACAGTGGTATAGGGCACGTTAAAGTATGTTTTAATTATTGGCTCAGAGACTTCCAGCGGATGTCAAATAAGTCAACGGCCAATTGTGAAAGTGACACGAACTTATAGTTGCTGGAATTCTAGCCTGTGCGTAGAAGAAAACGCGAATTTTCCCGGTCCCTAGTTATTCGGGATGCAAGTTCGACAAAGACGTCCCTCATTTGACTGCGCAAATTAAAATAAAGTTACCGTGGCAATACACGTATGTGATTTTCGGGTACATCTGTAAGACGCGAAGAGTTAAAGACCATGAAGCAGATGTGTAACTAAGGCATTGAAATCAACTGATGTAAAAATATTTTCTCTATAAAATCGTGGCTTTACCAATGACAAAAAAAAATTGTAGACGTTGCATATGACTGGATAAGTGATTCAGATGAGGTCAGAAATGAAATTATTTAAAATGGACCCGTCCCAACGGCAGGTAGTTAACACATGGGAGAAGAGCGTGGAAGACGAGGAGAGAAGGCGTCAAACGGAGCTGGGCGTCGCACGGAGCATGGACTTGCTCCGAGGTCTTAGCTGGGGCGGCCCCAAGGCGGAGAAATGGGGGAGGGTAGCAGTGAAAGTTGAGAGCTGCTTCCCTCCCTCACCTAACACCAGGTATACCCAGAGGCGCCGGGGCTGACGACGCCACCAGAACACGCCCGTAATTCACTTGGCTCCGACGCCACCTGGTGCAGCCCGGCCTCGTCGCTGGGACTTCGCCCTTTCCGCGGAGAAACTTCCACTGCCCAAGGGAACAGGTTCGCCACTCTCATATTGTTCGACACTAAATAGGAAGAGAGAGACTTATGGGAACAAGAAAAATTGCGAACTCATCTCAAGACATTCTACAATTCAAAAACCATGTACATTTATGCTACGTCCACACTTTTGGGAACAAGGTGGATTCAGGAGGAGGGTTGAGAGGGAGAGGAGTCGCTATCTTGAATTTTTATATTTTGTGCCATAACTTTTCTTTGAAGTAAATCTATGGAACTTTAACCTAACTGCCGAATAAAAGACACATTAACAGAAATTTAGACATCATGTAATATTTGTTTCCGTTTTTGTTATTATACATATAACTGCATTTAAGAAAATAATAAGAATTTCCAACTGCAATTTGCTATGGAAGAACAGCAACGGCAAACAAAATATCTATGACAAATAATATTACATCAATATGTATTATATTCGGCAGTAAAGTTAAAATTTCATAAATTTACTCAATTGAAAAGTTATAACTAGGGACCTGCAAAATTCGTGTTATTATTTGGAAAGGGACTAGATTTAGCAGTCCTATATATATATATATATATATATATATATATATATATATATATATATATATATACATACACACACACACACACACACAGTATTACCGTATGAGATGACACTGACAGTAGCCTCTATGTGATGTCAGCTATGTGTGTGACAGCTTTACAGCAGGTTGGTCACTCAAACCTGCAACTTTTAATTACTTGACAGATGCATTATACCCGGCACACCACAACATTTCTTGACTATGGGGGAAGTTGGAAGAGTATGTAACCATTTGGAGCTTAGCCTGGTGGCAAGAAATAACGCGAATTTTGCATGACTATAGTTATAACACAAAATACAAAAATTGAAGATGACGAATAGCTTTCCCTCTCAAGAGTTACCACCCCCAACCCCCCTCCCCTTCTTCCTGTCACTATAGCCGCGAACAAATAGTAACAAATTCAAAGATTACATCAAGTCCCACCTGGTCTGGAATGCGAAACTGGCAGATCAATGAACAGCAAACAACCAAGAATCGGGGTTACGCAACAATGGTTACTGGTTAGCACGTCATTCTCAATAAATTTTCCTGTTCCTACTAATTGGTAGGGACTCCTGATTTTCGCGAAAATATTTCTGCACCAACATGCTTCAATTAATTATGTGCACCTCTTCAGTAATGCCTCATTGTTCCTAGCAGCGCATCTGTGTAGAAAGACGTTTCTCATTTGATTACACCAATCACAATAACGCAATTGCGATACCACACGTCTGTGATTTGCTATAAAACGTTAAGACACGTGACAGTTAAAACAGCCAATCACCGACCATGATACAGAGCTGCATATGTGAACATGAAGCACTGAAACAAACTGCTGCAGAAATATTTTCACCAAAAATAAGGGTCCATGCCGATTTAGACACATGCCAAATTCGCGTTTATTATTCGGGAACAGTCTAGACTTCAGTGATCTGTACATTATCATTCACAATCTGTGATGTCATAAGCCACCGGCCCTCGCGTGTGAAGGTCATTAACGCATTTGACTGCTTCACATGTGATTGGTCACTCTACCGTGGAATTTTTTAATTATTGGCCGGAAGCGTTCCCTGCTGCTATCCACAACGTTTTGCACTAATGGCAGACGTTGAAGGAGCGAACAACGTTTCGCGGTCTAGTTTGCAGTCATAAAATAACGTGAAATTTGCAGATCTCTACTACTGATTCATCACGGGAAAAGTTGATTGTCTAATACGTTCCAATGTAAGGCGCATGTACCGAACATGGCCCGCTTAAGGTTAAAAAATCATGTGTGCCTAAGCCATTAATTATATTACTAATATACCACATGAATGATGCAATACAGATATTTATGTATGGTGTACGTTCATACTGGAGAATAGTGTGTATCGACCACACATCGATCTCGGCATTACCATACAATGGCGACTAGTGGGCAATATTGAGAACTGGACCATATTCGATACAGGTACCTTAGTATTTACGACTCGCACACTTTTTACATTAATGTGTGTTTTCATTTGACTAAGCCAGTGATAATTCTCCCATTATTAAACTTTTATTATTCGTGTGCAAACATTTGAACAGGGTCAATTAGTCGTAGTTTAACCATACAATGCGCGACAAGTTGCAGTGTTTTGGAACATAGTTCTCCTCAAAAATCATTTTCGGAATTTTCTTCTCCATCAGAAATCGGTATAGTTTTACAGTCTTTTAATTTTTATTCGTTTATTTTTTAACGTATATGAATTGTGTAAATATTTAAGCAGTTCCGGGAAACCATAGAAAACCGCAATCAGGATTTTCGGACCTGGAAGCAAGTCCGACATGCTAACCTCTGCGCCGTATTGCTCGGTCTCGGCGCTGGTGTTATGTGTCCGCGGCTGTACGTGGTTCGCACAGTCGCGGGTGAAAGGCCGGCAGGTGGAAGTGCGGGTGTGGTGAAGGATGACCTCTGACCCCCTCCAGCCCTCGTGAGGAGCGAGACCTCGGGCTGTGAATGGAGGGGGGAGGGGAGGGGCACTTTTGCGTGGGAACTGACACACTCCGCCAGCCTCTCCGCTTGCACAAAACACAAGCTGAATACATGCAGGCCGCGGTTTCGACATGAAGTTCTCTCGGAGGTCTCTGTAGTACATACAACCCAAAGATATATGGCAGCAATCAATAATAAACACGTGTCAGAGAGGCGCGATCTCTTTGGGGAAGTTAAAACACCTGGTCTCCAGTAATAGTTCAAATTTTCAATAGTTCTGAAGGCTGTTACGAAAAAACTAATTTTACCTCAGGAAATGTTTTTAGTTTGATATATTGGGTAGTTCTGAGAGTCAACTGATAGTAAGAGTCAGGAGTTTGTTCTGAAAATATTTTGCAGCCTTGTTTCATGGTTATGTGCTTCATATCTTTATTCAGACACGTCTCTTATTTGACTACACCAGTTAGAATTAGCAGAACTGGTGAATTTTTGTGAAAATAATTATGCAGCATTGTGTAACAATGCATAACACTCACATTTGCACCCAGTGGCGGCTCGTGGGTTGTTACCAGGTGGGGCTGCAGATAGACAGAACTGTACACTCTTGATGGACGCGCCATAGGCCAACGACCATAAAATATTTGCCGGATACTAGATCTTTAGTGATCACTCAGTAGTAAGGGGCACCTGCACATCAGCGTGTCAGTGGCTGTAGAGTCAACCAGCGCACAACCCTGTACAGTTCTTGGCGACTGCAGCCCTACCTGGCAAGAACCCACGAGCCGCCACTATCTACACCTCCGCTTATGGCTATTCGCTGAGCTGAGCGTATTTATGCAGAGGCGTCGCTTATTTGACTGTGCCAAAAAGACTAAAGTTACTCCGACACAACACGTCTGTGATTTGGGGGTAGATCCCCAAGAAGTTGAGAGTTAAAACAGCCAATCACTAATCATAAAGCATTGAATCAAAATGTTGCATATTTTCACCAAAAATCACCAACTCTAAGAATTAGGCTACTGTGACACTGTATGTCTTTGATTTGCAGTAGAACCCCAAGACTAGTGAGAACACCCATCAGTGGTCATGAAGCACAGCTGCAGATGTGCACATTAGGCATTGAAACCAAGTGGTGCTAAATTCTGTTCGCCACAAAATCGTGGCTCTATTGAATGTGATCGTGAAGGAACCACGTGTGAATGAGAAAAACACAGGTGTTTTCATGGAAACTGGTGTATACAGAACTGCCAACACAGCAGTTAAGCACTAGAATCCTTACATGCGAGAGACTACCCTACGGGATGTGTCAAAATTCCTATTAATGTTAAGTGCTTTTAGTAGGGACAAAGGCGATTACGTTTCGCACAGGAACTTCTGTGCGTAATCTTACTGTTTCCTGCGACAAATAGAATACTTCTACAACGTAATAACCTCTTCCACCACACGCTATATGTCGTTTTCTTTTGGGTCCACGAGGCCACGGAGGTAGAAGGTTTAGACCCCTCGCCAACCAACAAAACGATTCGGATTCGATTCCCGGCGGGTTCGGTCCCCAGATTTTGTCATTTGGAATCGTGCCGTACAATGTCGCTGGTCGGTGGGTTTTCTCGGGATCTCCTGTTTCCCCCACCCCTTCATTCCGGCGCTGCTCCATGCTAACATCACGTCACCCCTCACTAGCGCTAAAGGCTAAAATATCTTCGCTTCACTCTTCTGGGTCCACTTGCAAGAAGGGCTCGGTGTGACTTCTAACCATGTTCTGGTGCACACGATCCGTGTGAGTACATGGAAGAAGTTATAGTTCCATAACGCATCGGTCCAGAAACCCTGTTCACGTTGTGACGGTCCTATTTTATTGATACTTTTATATACATAAATTAATGTGGTTTAGGTTAATTGTGATGATTAATTGTAATGAAGGGGCCTTTATTGTCACATGTAACATATTGTCATCCATTTTAACTTCAGTATTGATTGTGAGGGGTCTGTGGGATCCTATGATAGGCCAGTATAAACACAGTAGAAAATATGACTAT
>PNEQ01065392.1:0-10791 GCA_003012365.1 Medauroidea extradentata
GGGGTCTAAAAATAGATATTTCATCATGTTTCGGATGTGCTAGTAGTCACGTCCGCCGCCCTCGAAGGGTTAAGACGCAGTTGGGACAGGTATCTATGACGTAGTTTATTCGGGTTTTCCACTATGAGCCACCCGGGCTTTGAGTCATCGGCCAGCCTTCAAGGTGTTACGAAACAGCCGCCGACCACTGGCCTCCAGGAACATGGTACGCAACAATATCTTACTACTAGTATACTCGCAAATTTTATTTTTCTGTCATGACTCTACCTTTCTGCACATTTAATGTAATATGTTTTGCAGAATTTAATTATAATACTCATTAATCACATTTTCTAAAAATTGAACTTTATTTCACAATATATTTCATACAAACTATTTCATGCAATAACACACGAGTTCCCTCTTAAAAACAATCAAACAACAATCTTTTTAATAGTAACTTCAACCACAGCATCAAAACTGAGATATGTAATAGTTTTTATTTACATAAAAAAGCAAGCCTTTGTACACTCATAAGCTTCAAGTAATTCTATTTTTATTATATTACAATCAAGAAACCCAAAGTCCTTGTAGCAGAAGCTATGCCTACAACACTGTTACGGTTGCTGCTATTATCCTCGATGGTGACTGAGGTTTAGACGAAGTGCTGGTCAACACAGCTGAAGTGGCAGTAAACATGGGCGAACAGCCCATCGTCATGGTCGAAGTGGTGACGAATGTTGACAAAGCAGTGACGAATGTTGACGAATTGGTGACGAACGTTGACGAAGCAGTGACGAACATTGACGAAGTGGTGACGAATGTTGACATATTGGTGACGAATGTTGACGAAGCAGTGACGAACATTGACGAAGTAGTGACGAACATTGACGAAGTGGTGGCAAACGTTGACGAAGTGGTGACGAACGTTGACAAGTGGTGACGAACATTGACAAAGTGGTGACGAACGTTGATGAAGTGTTGGTGAACAGGGGCGATCGGATCATCAATGTGGTCGAAGTGGAGGCGAACATCAGCGAACCATTTCGTCGTCATGGTCAAAGTGGTGGTGAACATCGGCGAACCGCTCGCAGTCGTGGTCCAAGTGGAGAAAAAACCCTGGCCAACTGATCGCGATCATTATCAATCAGCACACGAACTATTTATGATCACTATCCATACTATACCATACTCAAGGATACTACCATTTCATATACTATTTCAGGCAGCTATATGTTAACTCTTTATCTGTTTACATAATGTGTTCTTATAGTGCAGTGAGGTGCTCAATCAGTTTAAGTTCATTTATAGAGCTAAATTTTAGACCTCACTTTTAGACCTCAGATTTTGACTCCAAAATTAGACCTCACTTTTAGACCTCACTTTTAGACCTCTATTTAAGACCTCACATTTAGACCTCAATTTAAATCTCAATTTTAGACCTCATATTTAGACCACAAATCTAGACCACACTTTTAGACCTCAGTTTTAGACCTCACTTTCAGACCTCACGTTTAGACCTCAATATTAGATCTCACTTTTAGACCCTTACTTTTACACCTCACTTTTACACCTCACTTTTACACCTCAATATTAGAACTCAATTTTAGACCGTACTTTTAGACCTCAAATTTATACCAAAAATAAGACATAACCATTGAATGATACTATTCGGAGCATTCACTCATCACAGCTGTATGTATACACTTGTTAAAAGATACATTCATTTATTTTAATATACTCCTTGCACACACTTGTAATCTCTATCCTCTTTCACCTCACAATTCAGTTACTCTAATCTAATGCAGTCTCTTATTTATAAAACTTTGTTACAAGACAAAATCAAATTAAAAAGTAAATTTTCCCTCACATACACAGTACATTTACACAGAATATTAAAACCACAATTTTTTAAAATATTACTAAACATGTTATAATTGTTCAAGTGGAAAGTATTAGTTCTAGGGCATAAATAATAATATTTATAAATTCTTAAAATAATTATTTTATAAATTTCATGCATTAGTATGTCTCATATCAGCCAAAACCCCTTTCGAAAATAAAACCAGTTTTACCTATTTAATGCATCCTCTGGTCTTCAGTTCTTGGATGATACAATATATTTTATGTACATGGGAATTATCTGCAACTTCTTACATAAAGATTAAAAGTCTTAGTCTATCCACCAATTCATCAGGGTCATCGGAAAATTCGTAGTCAGTATGGTGACCAGATCCTGACATTTTCATTCCACTTGTCATTGTCTCATGTCTGGTGAGATCTGGGAGAGTGGTAGGATTATGTTCTTCTACATCCTCGTCTGGTGTACCTTCTTCATCTTCATCAAGTACATCATAATCCCTTTTATTCGGCATTGATAAATCAGTAGCTTCCTTTTCAAAATTATCATTATTTAAGGTTTCGTTCATATGTACCCAGTATTCATCTTCATTTTTCTTACTTACATTTTGAAGAAGCTCATAATTTTTTTCTAAGTGTCTAGTAGGAATGTATTTCGCTTGAGCTGTCTGCATCCCATTATTTTTACTACCAACACATTTCTTACGACACTCGTTTTCTTGACACATAGCTCCTTCTTTATCAGTAGGAGTTAATTTCGTTGACGGTTGGTTTCCAGTTGACCAAGGAGCATTTACTTTACAGGACATGATGTGTCTTTTTAAATTATAATTTCTAGAAAACTCCGTAGAACATATTCCACAATTTAATACCATCCGGAACAGATTCTTCACACATTGTCTCTTCTCTTGTCGTCGCGCTGTGTATCCTAATAAATCCTCCCAACAAAAATGACAGCATTTATATCTTGACACCATTTTCTTTATAGTCATTGCCAATCCCTCATTCAAAAGTATCTGTGCTGAAGAAAGTTATACCTCCAAAGTCGTCGATTACTTATCATCAGTCTATATTTTATAAGTGTCATCAATGTTCGTCCCTGCTTCGTCAACATTCGTCACCACTTCGTCAACATACATCACAGCTTCGTCAATGTTCATCACAACTTCGTCAACATTTGTCACTGATTTGTCAACATTCGTCACCACTTCGTCAACATTCATCACCACTCGTCAACATTCATCACTGCTTCGTCACCTTTCGTCACCTCTTCGTCAACATTCGTTACCACTTCGTCAACATTCGACACCACTCCGTCAACATACATAACTGCTTCGTCAATGTTCGTCACCACTTGTCAACGTTCGTCACCACTTCGTCACCATTCGTCACCACTTCAACATTCGTCACCACTTCGTCAACATTCGTCACCACTTCGTCAACATTCGTTACCACTTCGACCATGACGATGGGCTGTTTGCCCACATTCGCTGCCACTTTAGCTGTGTTAACCAGCACTTCGTCTAAACCTGAGTCACCATCGAGGATAATAGCAGCATCCGTAACCGTGTTAAAGGCATAGCTTCTGCTACAAGGACTTTGTGTTTAAGATTGTAATACAATTACTTGAAGCTTATGAGTGTACAAAGGCTTGGTTTATTATGTAAATCAAAACTATTACATATCTCAGTTTTGATGCTATGGTTAAAGTTACTATTATAACGATTATCGATTGATTTTTTTCAAGAGGGAACCTGTGTGTTTTTGCATGTAGTAGTATGTATGAAATATATTGTGAAATAAAGTTCAATTTTTAGAAAATGAGTGTGTTTTTATACCCTGAGTGATTAATGAGTATTATAATTTAATTCTGCACAAACATATTACATTAAATGTGCAGAAAGGTAGAGTCATGGCAGAAAAATAAAACTTGTGAGGATACTGGCATTAAGACATTATATATTTCATAGCCGAGTAGAGGGAAATAAGTATCTAGACATATGTAATGCTGAAGGTAGGGGAGTTGGTGACAGGTTCTGACAGGTGCAGCAGTAATGGTGTTGAAGAGGGGGGGGGGGGGGGGAGTTGAGCTGGGACAGGTTCAGTCATCTGCAGCAGCTCTGGTGATGGAGAAAGGTAAGGTTGGGGAAGTGCAATGACAGTCCAAGGTCATGTGATGTAGGAAGAGAAGCTGGGACAGGTTCTGACATGTGCAGCAGTAATGGTGGGTAAGATTGAAAGGCGGGGAGGGAGCCAGCTGGGAGAGATTCAAACAGGTACGGAAGTTCTGGTGACGGTGAGGGTAAAGGAGGGGAACTGAGCTGAGACAGGTTCAAACTCGTGCAATGGTTCTGGAGATGGAGAGGGAAAATGAGGGGGAAGTGCAGTGACAGTCCAAGGTCATGTGATGCAGGAAGAGAAGCTGAGACAGGTTCGGACAAGTGTGCCAATGATGGTGGGATGAAGGAGGGGAGAGAGGAAGTTACTGTAAAAAACTGCATTGTTATACAAAACTATAGCTGAAGAGGTCGGGTGCTGTCAGCCATGTCAGGGAGTTGTGCAAGTATGTATCATAATTAATTGCTAAATTTATCGATAATCGATCGGATATAGATTCGTAAATATAGGTTCATGTTATAATTGATTGAATCGCGTAACATTACTACATTAATAAAAGATTTTAATTGATTGAATTTATCGATATTCAATCGGGTATGGAGCACAAGTTAAATAATAAATATTATCAACTGAATTTACAATTTTAGTTATTAAAGTATAGGGGTTTTACATACAAGTATACTGCATATCATGTGAACCTTACATACAGTATAACACTATAATCAAATTTTCGATATCTCGAATATGGCGACGACAGCAGCGTCCCTAGCAGACAACTCGGGAACAACAAGATGGTTGCATTAGCAATATCTACAAGGTCGAGCCGACGGTTACCGTACATGGCCGAACATACCCGATATATTTTTTTAACTATATAATTTTTGTACGAAATGTTTTTAATGATTTAATTTTTATTAATTTTATATTTTAAATGCATTTGGGGTTGGGATGGAATGCGAAATCAATACAATTTTCGGAAGGCTCGGAAGAAACATTCAAGATGGCAACCGGAAACAGGATGGACATAATATCTTTTTCGGGGTTTTTGGGATTTTTTTTAATATTTTAGAATTTTTGAATTTTTTTTTAAATTTTCGAAATTTTGGAAAAATGTTGATAATTTGACACTCAAGGTGAAGGTCAAGGTTAAAGGTCAAGGACATCCCTGTTGGCCACCGGGGGGTGTCGGGTTACAGGGGTCAAAGGTCGACCTCAACCTCAGCCAGGTCGCCATTTCCGAATCTTAACTAATGTATAAGTGTGTAGCTATCACATCAAGCAGTAGTTAACTTGACTAGTAGCTAAGAGCTCTAGTTAGCATTATTTATGAGTCATAATACACTTTTTTTCTTTGATCGAGAGTTAACATTTAACTAAAGGTGTAACTAGAGGGTATAATACAGGCCCCTAGAAAATCTTTTGACGGATGAACACAGATGTCGTGTAAACGAAATCTAAATACCGTAAGGTGATTCTAAGCACCACAATCGAATACAGTTACAAAACACTTATAACAAACAAGCGCATCGAAAATGTAGATATCTGACACAACTGTCAACGACGTTTGCCCGCATTCATTTGGGTCGCTCACGCAAATGTGCTCCCCTCCCAGCCCCGCCGTATACACCCTCCGTGGCGCCCCGGGCTGTTCAACCTCACACACGTTAGAAACGCACAACTTAGAAATATTATGTAACCAAAGCCACACAACTTAGAAATTTCACATGCTAGAACAATCACTCTGTAGAACACATTATTTAGAAGAAAAATTTGTTAGAAACACAGATGATAGAACAGTCTTAAGCAAGAAACAGATATAAGAACACCCACACTATATTATCAGATATCTTAGAATAAATGTATAACAGAAACACACAACTAAGAACCACACGTTTTAGAACCACAAACGTTAGAAACGGTGTACTACAGAAATTCATATGTTAGAACCAGTATACAGCAGAACCACATACTAGAACACATATGTACGACGGAAACACACAACTTAGAACCACATATTTTAGAATAACATATATTAGAAACACCGCACAATAGAAATTCACATCTTAGAACTAGCGAACAATAGAATCAGAGATGTTAGAAGAAACATATGAAATAAACATACAAATTAGAACCACATATTACAGAACCACGTACTTTAGAAACGTTATAAAGCAGAAATTCACAATTTAGAACGATTATACAACAGAATCACAGATGATAGAACTGTTATACAACAGAAACACGTGCTTTAGAATAGTCGTATACGTATACTAGAAACACACATCTAAGAACTGTCATACTTTAGAAGCACATTATAAAGAACTGGCATTGCTTAGAACATTCTGTCTTCTGTGTTTCTGCGGTATGTGTTTCTACTATGTGTGTTTACAGCGTCAGACAGCACATCTTCAACGCCGCGTGGCTGCTGTCTTTGTGTCTATTAATAAATGCTTAGTTGCAGTCAACGTTCAATTTCATTAAATGATAGGCCTATGTATATCTGCGATACTTGGTTACACGTTTGACAACCTTGGTTGTCAAACACCTCGTCTTCTAGTAGATTCCTTGTGTCATTACTTCGTTTATATCGTCCCTCCAGCTTCTTTGTGGACTTCTACTCTTCCTGTGTTCTGTTGGTAACCATTCTAGCACTTTCCTGGGCGATCTGTCTTTGTACATTCTTTTGACATGACCAAACCAACTGCGCTGTTGTTTATCTCTTAGTGTATTTTCTTGTCCATGTGCATGGCCTCTCGAATTGATTCATTTCTTACCCCATCCTGTTATGATATTACACAACTTCTTCTCAACGAATCCATTTCTCCTGCCGTAAGTTTATTCTTATCAACCTTAGTAACATCGCACACTTCCGAACCCTAACGGATAACACTTTCTATAAATATATATGTATGTATGTGTGTGTGTTTTTATTTTTCCTTTTGAAATTTCTATTACAGAGAAGTGAATTTAGTGTTCTTTACTCCATTTATTTTTTCTCCGACTAATATCAAATCCTTAGCTTCCCCATTTCATATTACAGAATCCTCACATTTGGCTAAGTTCATTTTGCTTAATTTGGAAAACATAATGAGAAACACATTGCTACACGGATATTAAGAAAACAGTGCCGTTAGCTCTGATTTATTTTTAAAACTGACAGAAAACTTAATTTCATAGGTACTGCATTACTACGTTTACGTTAAAATTGGGAAAGAATCGACTAATGAACTCTGTATGTTAAGGCTATATGTAGTTATGCAGAGCTAGTATTCTAACCAGCTAAGATAAACAAGTCTTGTTAAGTCGTTTATGGTGCTTGTAGTATATGCTGGTCGTAGAGTGTAGAGTGCTGACCGCAATGCGCAGTAGCGAAATCCTGATGCAAACAAGTTTACGAGATATGGTTTGGTTTGTTGACATACGTTGTGACTATCTTCTATTGTGATGACAAATTTTTAGCTGTCATAGTTTTTTTTTTAAATGGCATGCCAAAGTCTAAATTTAAATAAACCGGTTGTCTGCTTTGAAGGAAAATCAACTGACTTACCGAACTGAAATAATACACAGTGAATAACGATGTTGTAAGTTAACAAGGTCTTGTATACAAAAACTATATACATATATATGTATTGTAGCGTGCACTGTTTTCGATATTAAATATGATGTATTATGTTATTCAATTGTTAATGGAATAATTATTTTTGTTAATGTTTTACTGTCAGTAATATTAATTGCCAGAATATTATTTAAAAATATTAGCAATTAAAGGTAATTTTAATGGATGGTTTTGATTTTAGCAACGATTGTAATATTTTAATATTTTATTCTGAATTTTAACGAGATCACTAATATTTGTTTACTTTGATGAATTTGTTCTGAGCCAGTCCAGTAACGTCTCTACATTACCCATTATTCAATGGTGTTTTTCGTTGCCATAGCAACGAGGCGTGCACGGCAATAATTTTTTAATAAGTTTCAGCGGGCACAATTCGCCAATTTTGAATAGGCCTATTGAATTGTAAACAATGAGTTTGTTATAGTTTGCTTGGGGACGCCAAGCCAACGCCATTTTCCGGTGCCGGCTAGTCAGGAGAGCTACGTGAGTTTTTACGCCAGGCTTCAGGGCAATGTAGTAATTTTGGGAGTGCCGTATTTCGTGTCTGAGGGTGCCTGTAAAGTGAAGACGGGCCCTCAAGAAAAGTTTCGCGGCAAATGAAGAGACCTCAGACCCGGTTAGCCGCGTTTTTAGGGTATTTAGCAGTCTTCCGCGAGTGATGGTTTGCGAGTGCACAGACTGTAATATGCACAGGCCTGATGGTCGTAGAAAAGAGCCGGAAGAAACCAACATTGCTGCGAGAGTGTGGAGGAGGTACACCAAGACTGCTACTCATCAGTTTCTACGGTCAACGACAACTGAATATCCATCTACAGATAAGTGGAACCAACCACAAGCTGCCCAGTACTAAATTATTATTTCATAAGATAGCCGCAGTAATTTTCAAATTAATTTGTGTTTGGTATTAATTTTGGAACTATCAATATTTAATATTTTGCCCGCGGTTACCTTGATATTTATTTAAAGAGATAATGCTCGTTTTTGACGAACTGTGTGGATTTTGTGGAATTAAAAGTTTTGAAACATCAGATTTAAGCTGCAACCTTTTGAACATTATTTGAACTTTGAAACATAAAAATAGTAAATTCAAATATTCACACATATAAGTTTAGATAGATTTTGAAGTAGATATTTGTGGTTAAATAAATATTGATTTTTACTAGCAATTACAATAATTTTACTAAGGATGGCAGTAATTTTCGTTCTAAAGGCTATACACAAATACCCAGAAGTCATTGTAATTGACAAAGTCACAATAAGCGCAGATTTCTAAACAATGGTATTTTTGTTAATTTCTTCTTTCATTTCTATGAGAATTTTGAATTTGGCAAAAGTGATTTGTTTGCAGCATCCAGTTAAAGCAGTTCAATTGTGTTGGTAAAGGCTAAGGATGTTTTTGCAGAGGGCTTCACCTCACCTAACCACACTTCCACATTTCTATACACACACACTAGAATAGTACATCACACTACAATACAGTAGAGAGAAGGACTTCTGTAATCGTTAAGCATGTAATATGTATATGATATGAAAATACCTTACATACACGTATGGTTTATTAGACCAGATTAAAAAGGGTGAGACAAAGGAAAAACCAACCAGTGTTTCTATAACTAGAACTACTGTTCAAATGGAAACGAAACGCCTGTAGAAGTCATAAGCAAATATACTGAAATGAACCTGACACAATAGAAAAAAATACTTTTACAGACAAGTCATGTTACTAAATAATAAAATACGCAGAAAATAATATGTTGAATGACATTTCAAATGATAGGGTTTTACCGTGACCAAGGTGGTTTACGTCGATACAAACCTGACCAACACTTAAACTTGCAAACCCGGGTTCTACGAATTGTAGCAAGTTCTCGATGTTTCCCAAATTCTGTTTGTTTTCGGAACAGCTTATAAACTTAATTAATAATTCTTTGCCAACTCAGGTTAATAAATCTCGGGTCGATCTTAGGTATTTAGTTCGTTTTCGAAACAATTTTAACTCAGTTTATGAAACGAATTATAAAGCTGTTCTACAAAAAGCAACTATTTTGGGAATTGATCGAAACTTTAAAAGATTGTTCAACTTTCGGCGAAGGACAATACTTGACAAGACGGCGTACGATTGGGCTAATATTACCAAGGGTGTCTTGTAGTAGGTCGGGAAGTTTGGCGTCTAGATCATCCCTCAATAATTATTCAACTATATCCTCTTGATCCTTGAATGGCGACCGCGTCCTTCTCGTCCTTGGATGATGATTACGTCCCACTCGTCCTCAAATGGTGGACACGTCGAACGGAGACCCTCCGAGACCCAGGACAGCAACGGATCCGAAGTAGACTATGGAATGGCCTGAAACACAGGCTCTTCTTTATAACTCTTAATGAAAATAATTATTCGGCGTTGAGGTCGTGGATATATATTTCTCTCCTGGTCGTAGTTGTAGAAGCAAACTCGTACTTTTCTGACGACGCGTAGAAACAGTTTAGCGTCTCGTCGAGGAAAATCTTGAGGTCTTCTTGACTGAACATTCCCGTCCATGGTGATGAGCTCTCTCAATCTCTCTCTCTCTTTCTCTCTCTCTCTCTCTCTATATATATGCATATATATATTTATGCATATATATATATATATTTATTTATGTACATATATACATATTTTATATGTGTGTGTGTTAAAAATATTCTTGAATTTTTTTAACCTGTAATTTCAATATTAATTAGTTTTTTAAATAAGGAAATATTTTAGTTTTTGTTCTATATAGAAGACCGTGTAACCTAAAACATCGTTATTTCAGTTCGGTAAGTCAGTTGGTTTTCCTTTGAAGCAAAAACCCGTTTTATGTTAATTTTGACTTTGATGTGCAATTATCAAAATACTATGAAAATTAAACAATTTCCGTAATAGTAAAATAGTCATAATGTGTGTCTACAAAACGAATCATATCTCGCGTATGTATGTGTGTGTATATATATATATATATATATATATATATATATATATATATATATATATATATATACAGGTGTTCGGAAACTCTTTGCCCAAACTCCGGGAGGTGATTCCTCATGAAAAATGAAGTAGACATTGTAGTGGACACTTTACCGAAAAGTGAATATTAAGGGCGTAATAAGCCTTCGAAAATCGGGTTTGAAAACGGTATTTTGTCAAAATATCTCAAACGGTTAAGAGTAAAATAACGAATATTTGGGTGATGGTACGA
>PNEQ01065397.1:0-30039 GCA_003012365.1 Medauroidea extradentata
AACATAGGTGATGTATGGGGTTACCTCATCCCCCTTCCAGCATCAACATACACCATGTGTTGCGTTACATTCTCCAGCGGGCCAGTGATGACTGAGTGTCGAAAATACAGTGGGCCAGTGATGGCTGAGTGTCGAAAATACAGTGGGCCAGTGATGACTGAGTGTCGAAAAGACAGCGGGCAGGTGATGTCTAAATGTCGCGAAGATGGAGGGCAGACGATTGCCGAAAATCATAATAGATATGTTATCAAAAATTTACATGTGCACTTTATAAATGTATCCTCGCATGTTTCATACATATTTTTTAATTTATTTTGTATTATATTTGGGTCTTCCTGAATGGTGTGTATTGTTCTCGATATGAGGATCCTGTGAGTCAAAGTCTGTCTCCTAACCACTATGCCATGCAACCTTACTGGAATCTGTAGGTGATAGTCGTATACATATCAGCAAGTATCTATTCCCGGCATTGGGTTGACGCTAGCAAGACAGGCTGTGTATTCGTGTTTGTGGCATGCAACATCCGCTTAAAGTAGTTTAGATACATCATAGTATCTAAGTACAATCACAGGACTAATGTACGGAGTCACATCTTGAGATGTTTTCGTCAAATGAAGTAATATATAATATGTTACAAGAAAGTATGCTGTTCATTTAAATTATTTTAGATACATCATAGCTGGAATGTGCAAACATTGGACTAAAATGCAGACACACTTAATGAGACCTATAAAGCACACCATTGTGTTAACGTGTGACTGACTCTTTGAACGATAACGAAATTTTCTTGTTTATAAATTACGGTTTAAACTGTCATCTTAGCTGTTTTAGGTTTTATTAAATGAACATTAATTAAGATCATAGAATATTGAGTTTGACAAGAAAATGTTCTTAAAACTGACCGTAAGCAGGGAAAATAAAGTAAAAGTTGTTCCACTGATAATAACAGATGAACACAATTTCAAAACCAGACATGCTCTTAAGGCGTGGAGTTGCGAAATGCTGTCTCTGACAATTCAGTACAATTTATGACATATCAATTTGCAGCTAATTGTGGCACCATGATTCGAACTGCTGTGATATATTAGTGTTTCTGTGATTGAATTATTTACTTAGACAGGGCATATCTGCCTACTGACATGATAGACGTCCGTTGTTGCTTGCACTATTCCCCTTCGAGATGATCTGAATTCGATTACTAGTCCTGCCAACCATATTTGGGTATGAACTGGTTACCCGAAATCACTCCAGGCGAATTTTGATGTTCCTTATTTCGGGAAATGACGTATTCCCTTCACAGTTTCTATCTTTAAAGTCCTGGCATTCGAGGAGTCGTAAGTCCTACTACCATCCGACAGAGCCAGTTGAATCAGTTCACCTGAAGGTCTGCTGAACGATCTGATCTGTCACGACATTGGTATCAGAGTTAAAAAGAGCAGTGCACTTTCGCGTATTGTCACATATCTCTCGATAGAGTAGAACCTGTAACACATGTGCTTGTGCGAGTCGCCTCATATGGCATAGCCATGTCCAGATATTTGAGTCAAGTGGCAGGGTGTTACATTTTAAGTATTCAGAATGAAGTGTGTTAATTTTTGTGTGGTCATAACTTGTGAAATGTAAGATAAAAATGTGTTTCTAATTCATCTGTTAAGAAAATATAGTGGGAGCAATGTCATTCTGAAAACCAAATTTAACCTAACATTTCTTTAAATATCAAATTGAAAACTAACTTATAAAAACCACGAATCAGTAAAGAGTGTCTAGACAGGGGACAACAAGTATACATTTATTTGTACGTGACAGTAAGTCGTTTCATTATGAAACACTCATTTGTATTTTCCCGTGAATCTGTTGTTTTTACAGTAATTTAGTACTATGTCATCATCAGAAAAAAGTGTACAACTGTAAAAACCAAATTCTGTATCATTGTATTTACTGTAAGCCAGTCAAGTGACTTACAAGACAAAATCCCTGGAAATACGTGCTGGTTCCGGACGTCATTTGTAGAGGATACTGCATACGTCCGCCTGATAGTAACGATTACTGCTTCCTTCGCTGAGTTGTATAGTTACAGCTCAGTCATATTCTTGTTAACGTCATGAACAAGCGGTGCCCATTGTGTTCTACTCGAACGATTCTCTATATTGCATCAGCAACACTCGGTAGCTATTCCACGTTCCTGACTGAATCACTCTATTAAGAGGGCGTGGAACATAATTCAACGCTAGAAGTGTTAATCTATAACTTTAGGTTTCTTGAAGCCAATTTGCGAAAGTTAAACAATAGCAATCGTAGACAATAGTTTTAGCCAAAACTTTAAACAAAATTGTTTTCAGTATTACGATCTCCTGAGGCACAATCACTGACGCCAGAACCTCGTGCATTTAACTGCGGCGCAAGAGATCACGCGTAACGAATTAATAACTCTGGATAAATATTTGCTCATGAAGTTGGCAAATACCATTATCTAGGAATGTCATTGAGTATTTTATCCATATTGGCTTCGAAAAAAGCCTAGAAATCAATTGATGATTTCAGTGTTTATTATCTACCGCGCACTCTTAAGATGTCAAACTCGAAGTATCTCAACCAAGTGAACTGCCTCTGTTTGAACAAGTAGAACCACTACTTGGTGTCTTCAGAATAACAAATCTTGAGATCAGAAAAACGTCTTTAAAACCATTTAAAACATAACTGAACTATACTCTCTCTCCAACATAAATCGTGAGCATATCTGACACTGCAGTAGCGTAATTTCTACGTAATGACGCTAACACTTGTACAAATGTTTTTTCCCTACAATTTCCGTGACTGCATTCAACATCTGATCAATGAAAATGAAATGTCAGATGTGTAGCCACTGTCAACCAGAAAAATAACAATCCTTTTTGCTTCGTTGCCACACTGAAAGTCTATATAAGGGGGCGGGGAGGGGGGAGCGCTGGCCGCCTGGTCCACTCTCATCTGTGGTCACTGTTCTGTTATAAATCACCCTGAGCTGATGATGGCCAGAGACGAACACGGTGGACTCCGGAACACCAGCTTTACGACCACACCCCGGTCGTAAAGTAGTTCGTACGTCATCCCATGGTAAGTACCAGCGAGTTTTCTCGACTGTGACGGTATCAAACTATTCGTTTAAGTGTCCAGTTGACAGACGTTAGTACAGAAACAAACTTGGTCATAACTTCTGTTGTGGTTCTTCCAATGACATTTGATATCACGACGTACGGCGTTGAAACATGTTTGTCGGTGATATCAGGTTTCTCGACATGCAGCCAAGTTGCAATAACTCACCGATGGCGGAGAAAATAACTTTGTTTTCGGATTGCCAGTAATGTTTCGGGTTTCGTTCGTTATGATAATAGATTGTGGTGTGGTGTTGAGTCCTTGAATATAAACAGGAAATATACTAACTTCACTCCAAACTAGTTATTCTGTTTGTTCAGGCGATTTTTACGTTCAAAGTATTATGTTCTAATAGGTTCAGTACATATTGTAAACGTACACAGTCATTGCTCGCTTTCACTATTAACTTACAGACGGATAAAGCAAACTTCATAAATTAACTCTACAAATCTAAATCTGCAAGTCATTGAGAGACGCAACTGGAAAATACGTACAATTAGCTATTATACGTTACCGCTATGGAAAAAAAAAGTGTTATTCCTGTGACACATTCCTTTGATAAAATTTTCTTGCAACGTAATGAAAGGTACATAATGGCGCCAAAATTGTTTCTTTTTTACGAAGTTGGGCAGTGTTTTCTGGAATCGCCGTTGATTGTATCGATTTTGTTAGACACTAATGTCGTGCATAATCGTGAGAAGCTAAACCCGTACTATTATTGTTCTAGTCTTCCTCTAAGGGCCAGTTGTATCAACACTGGTTAACACTTGGAATAAATGTTGTTCTCCTGTCAGGTTATAAATGCGTTGTATCAACTCATGATATGCTAGTTAGAGAGTTTGTTCTCTGGCTAGCTAACCGGCCATGGGAGAGTCTGATAAATGCTTAACAGGAGACGATTTACAAGATGGCGATGGCAGTTACGAAAATGATGTCACTCATTTACTTAATACAAATATAATGCTTTGCGGGAATAATATAGCATGGAACTATAACCGAATGCGGGTGTACGGATTGGGTTGAATAGAAAGAAAACAAACTGTGTAGGCGATTCTGTGCTTCGATAAACGTGTCTCTAACTAAGCAAATTCGTGACAGTATCGAAACTGATTATTAGGAATGTGTGCTTTGTTACTTCCAAATTTGTTTTACATAGGCTGCTATCGTTATTTTAGCCACTTTTGACGTTTGCAATATTAACGCCTCGCGCCTAAAATTGTTTTGACTCATATTCCTAACCTCAAGTAGTGTAGCTTCTCGTGCATGTACACGGACGTAGAAATTGTGAAGTTTCATGTTTATAAGCTACAGAGGAAACTCGTCATACAATTATTGTTAGAAACATGTTGAAGTTGTGTTCTTACGTGTGGGGAACACGACAGTTATTTAATGTCGGGGTTTTATAATTAAGTGTGGTAGATACATTGTTCATTTTCGTTGATTGACAAATGTTCGAGAATAATTACGAGCTAGTATTTGTAATGCAGGTCAAATCACTTTGTTTCACAGTTCTGTTTTTACGTAATTTAAGAAATTAAATTTTAATACCAAGCAAGTTTCGTAACTCGTGTGACTTTGTGTTTATAAGTTCGTTTTCCAACACAGGCCTACAAGTGGCTTTCGTCGTTCAGCGAGTCGTGAATAAAATCTTGATACCTACATTACTTCTAAACAGTTTAGTGCTAATATGTTGTACACAGCTGAGTAGCCAAGGGGGGGGGGGGGTTTAGTGGGGGTCAGAATCCCCCCTCCCTTAGCCACCAAAAAAAATGTGTAATGTTTTCACTTATAGAAATTTCTTAATTTAGTTTCGAAAACAGTTTTAAAAAGCCGTATTTTGCACGCTGAAATCAAAAATGTTCTCGGTGGAGAACCCCCGAACCCCCATTTCAAAGTGGTGAAAAATTGAAAACATTTCATACTAAAAAAATTATAATATTTTACCAGTAGTATTTAATCTGTAGTTACGAAAACTTCTAAGATAACACTATTTTGCACCTCAAAATCCGTGTTTTCTCGGGAGAGGAGCCCTTCTTTAAAGGGACGGGGAACTTGAAACATTTCATATTTAAAAATTAATAATATATTTACCATTAGCATAGTCAATTTTAGGAAAAAACATCTAAAATAAGCATTATTTTGCACTTTAAATTCCAGAATTTTCTCGGGGGAGTACCCCCGAATCATCACTCCAAACGGGTGAAAAATTAATTACGTTTTATATTTTAAAATGTTAATATTTTCATCAGCAACATATACTCTGTTTTTAGTTACTAAAACTGTTAAGAAAGCACTATTTTGCACCTTAAAATCCAAAATTTCCCGGGGGAGGGCCCCCGCCCCCCCCCCCTCTTTAAAGAGGTGGTCGGTGTTTCTTCACAATATTCCCAGGCCAAAACCCCTCCCTTTCACAGATTCTGGCTACGCGCCTTGTTGTACATGTCATTCGTACAAGGACTCTACATACATTCGACTGGCTTTGCAAGTGTTCACATAGGTAGGTTTGATTTGTGTAGACAGCAAACATGTTATGTGAATTGATTTTAAACTGTCTCACGGAAGACTACAAACTAGAAGTTAATCCCTCCAATCTTTGGAATAATGATAATCCCAACAGAATCTCTCTTAAATTAGCACACATGATTTTTATAATTTTTTTGCATATTTTTACGGCAATATTAATTTTAAGTGCAGTAGTAATTGTATTGTAATAATAATTACATTATTATTATTTCACATCTCCCTTGTAAACACTTAATTTTTAGTACGTATTTGTAATTAATACGAAAAAAAAAGTAATTACTTCATTTCCATACCGTTTTGAAAACGAATCGAGTATTGAATGCCGACGAGTACGTAACTCATTTACATGCAAACTTTGGATTCGATTGAAATCGATTTCAGTTCATTGGACAAGTTTGTCTGTGATTATGTGGGTACAATTTAAATTTTGGCTGATATGAAATAAATAAATCCACACAGCCATCTGTTTATATTTCTTTCGGCTACACACATAATTAAATTGCTAAAGAAAATGAAATGGATACAAGAATATTAATGTTACTTATGATCCTATGATAATTTTTATTCAGTCTATTTTATTTGCACGTGTCAACAGAAAATCTGAAGGCCGAAACAACTGCCGAATGTGTGCTTGTTTACATTCGATTCGTTTTCAGTACGATCCGCGTTTCCATGAAATTTTACGCCCGGCTCAATCCGGTACTATCCAAATGCTTGGTGTAACGACCTTGAGACTCAAATAGATTTTAATGCCGTCTCCATGAGTGTTTTCAAAACAGTTAGGTGTTTGGATATCGATTTCAAAACAAAATGAAAACGTAATATATATAAACATTGCATACTTGCCAACATAATTTAAGTTTTCGAGCTAAAAGTACTACCTTTCTAGTAACTATTTTGCCAACATACACATAAAAGCCCCGTCAAAACTCCTAACACCTTGGTAGCTAACAAGCGAATAAAAATGGCTGACAGCTTGGTGTTTAACAAGAGAATAAGCTAACATAGTGTTAGCTAACCGCCTGTTAGTTGGAAGTTGATACAACCGGCCCTAAGGAAATTCCTTGATGTGTTATTCCTAGAGTCATCAAGTGCTCTATGACGTGTGGCCAAGAGTATCAAGAACTGCGGATAAACCGATTCTATTACCGATCATCTTTTATCACACGTTATTAGTTTTAGGCAATTAATCGTTACCTGCGATTATTTTAAACGGTTAACCGAATATATATGAATATAAGTAAACAAAAAATTAATTTTAGGTTTGCGCATATTTTTAATGGTTGACGTTCAGGAGAACATAAATTATGTTTCGAAGCTGAAGGGAGTAAATTTCTTAAATACAAAAAATAATGCCAACGTCTTTCTCATAAAATAATGTTTATGTTACAGACTTTCGTTACTCGAAGCAGCTTCTTAAAGCCACATGTGTTAATGTAGGTCTAACAATAGGTAAGAAGTCTATTACATTGTGGTCAGATAGCACTTCGAAGTGGACTTTGTTATGTTTGTTCACACAACAGTCCTGAGGTATGTATTTTCTTGTTTCGTGGATAACGCTATGAGTTATCTTCACAGACATTCTTGGCTACGTAGATACAGCCCGCACAGGGACAACTGCTCGTTGGTGCGTACTTGGGATGAGTGATGTGTGTATTCAGCTACTTGCAGACATTGTTGACAGTAGCGAGAGATGAGGTCTGGGTGTAGTACTGAGGTATTATTCGCAATCAAAGACGTCGCACAACACGCGCTTCAGATCCACGGCTCTGGCCGCCCTGATTTCGAATATCCATTGTTTCCCGTAATCGCAGGGCGAATGCTAGGACGGTTCCTGAACAAAGGCCATGGCCGACTCCTCTCCTAACTCCTGTCATCGTATCAAGTTGCGTATCGCTGTCTCTAACGACCTTGCTGTCGACGAGATGTAAAGTCCACTTACTTACTTACTTCAAGATGTACTAACCGGATGTACGTGAATCTCGGAAACGTGCAATGTACTTCTTGGCTCGTAGAGGCGATGTGACATTTGATGCGCGCTCCAAGGTCGCCCTTACAGCTACGTTACTTCTGAGCCTCTTAACACGCAGGTAGGCAGCGTTGTCTATATAGGCCGCAGGGCGCAGTGAAGATCTTCGGCCGATAGAAAGATTACTCGAGCACTGCTCAAAGTGCGATAGTGATGTCTGCTTAGGAATATCATCCAGTAAGCGTTGCACGCCCAGTAATCATTTGAACTTACTTTCTCGAGGCCGAAAATGGCGCAAATTGTTTGTGTTTATGTGGTTCTTTGTAGGCAAGAAAACTCTTGGCGCAGAATCATTAAAAGCGTATAGGCTTGTAGTACACACCTTCATCTTAGTGATTACGTCATACAATGATAGAGTCACAGATGAATGTGTCATAGAGGCCAGTTCAGGGACTTGCTACGAGAGGCCACGTTAAAGCATACTGAAGGAATTACGTCGTCCTTACCACTTGTGCTCTTCTAGGCCTCCAACTATGTCCTTCCAGACGGACTATCTCGGTTTCTGATCGAGTAAACACAGACGCAGGAAGGAAGTTACAGAAGTGTCACAGATCGTCCAGAGTACGCTATCTCACGTCTGCTCTCGCAACACGTCGTAACTACGCCAAGAGAGAACAGCGCACTCTGCCTTCACTGGGTGATGTGTAGAAAAGTGTGACTCGAAAAGTGGCTACTCGAACCATGTGCCTTGCGAATGGCCATTCAGTCGTCTGTTGAATAAAGCGGTCATATTCTTCTCACCTAGTGAGTAGGCACTCGTGACAACAAATAAGCGTATGTCTCCGAGAGCTTACTCGTTTCCAGGTGAATAATATTCAGTGCCGTCTCGCTACAGTGAGTGGCCATTCCGAAAACAATGACTCTCAATATCTGGCTCTTTACAGTAGAGTGTACACCAAAAGTGTAATTAATCACGGCTGCACGAGTTTACGCCAGTTTACATTAAGTAATATGTACAACATTCACAAAGATTCATGAAAAGGGGAATACAGATCTTTGTATTTATGGTTCAGAGAAAATGTACTCTGGATTAGTTTAGCCGGTTTTGGTGCAGGAGTCTTAGTGAATTGCCACCCCCCCCCCCCATGCTATTATGTCACGGCAGCCATCTTCAATCTGACATTGAACCCATCGTAGAGGTCACAAAAAGACCAAAAATTTCCCACAAATCTTTCAAAATTTCTCCAAAAATGCCAAAAATTTCCCTCTTTCCTTAAACTTTTATCCATTTCCCTTGACATTTTTCATTTTTTCTCTCCTCTCCTCAATAAACCAAATGACGCCGTCGTTTTCTCAAAGCGGGCAGATGAGTCAACCGTTAGAATAAATTAGATCTATTTTAATAAAATTATGTTTCAATACTTACAAAAATATTAAATTTTCAATACTAAAAATAATATCTGCACACACACACACCGGCATCTTAGCTATATCCGATCGATTTCCGATAATATCAACCAGTTTTCATAAAACCGAAATATGAATTAAAATTTTAATAAAATAATATTTTTTTATAATAGTATCTTTAAGTCGTTTCCTATAGTTAGCCATCGAATACATACCGTATCACTAACCCGATCGACTCCTGACAAAATTAGTCAATTATTTAAAAATTAATAAAGTATTTGTTGATACTAACAAGACTCTTCGAATAATTTAATACATGGGGGCATCATTTGAACAGCATGCCTACAAGAAACTGATCTGTCATTTGCTTTACCATACTACTTATGCAGACTACCCCCCCCCCCAATCGCATACCACCCCCCATAGCATACCACGCCCTATCGCATACCATCCCCATTGCATACTTCTCCCACCCCATCCTTCTTACCCACCAGTAACCCCATCACATCCCCATTCTCCTCCATCCACCTTCCCCTTCCACCCACCCTTCTCTCGCAAACTACACCCACCACCACCATCCCCTCCTCCACCCTAACATCATCATCAACTCTGCCTTCACTCTCCGACGTTGCTATCAAGTGTCTGTCCGAACTAAAGCCACTTCCTTACCCTACCTTCCATATTACATACACATAGTAACAACTTTCTCTCTTCGCTGACAGTTACTTGTACTGGTATGTGTTCTGATTAAGGCATTTAATACTTAAAAACACTACAACAGAATAAAAGAGTAGCATTATTTATTCTGTGACATTATGGCTAATGCATTGTCTTTTTTCCTATACCTTTAACCTTTTCAAACAAACAATTAATTAAAAAATACGAGACACATGTTTTCTTTGAAACTTCCTTAGCCAATGAAATATTGTAATCCTTTTCTCACATCAACATCACTAAATTAAGATTTTAAAAAATGTGTACCTTCAAAGATTTGGAACTTAAATTTTTTGAAATCGCCACTGCTCAATTTGCACATTTATTTTTAAAAGGAGTAATTGTTTAATGATTATTTAAATGAAACATTTTAAAATGTGCATTTCTTTTGCAGAAATGTTACCTGTACCACCTGCACCTCTTGATCACACTGGCATCAATCAAGTGTTTATAGCTGGAACAACTTTTTATCCGGAAAGTCAATTGATGTTGCCTTGGATTCAGGGGAAGAGTTCCTTCTAAAACAAAAATAGATGCAAAACAGGAAAACAACGAATACATGACCCTATTGGTGGATATAATTGTTATGCTAGCAAAGGGAGGAAGGTCTTTGAGAGGTCACAATGAATCACAGAACAGTAAACGAAAATTATTATTTCTAGAAATATTTTGTTTGCTGAAATAGTACGATCCTTATATGAGGCAGCATTTGGAGAATTTGCCAAAGAACTGTAATTATACAAGCAGTACAATTCGAAATTATATTTTGAGAGCCTTGAACAACGTGATGCTACGAGCAATTGCCGAGGAATTAAAGGGTCAACCTTTCTCCATTATTGCAGATGAAACATCTGATGTGGGACATCATGAGCCAATGGCTGTCTTCTTCAGGTATTATGTTCCACCTTCTGAAAACAGAAAATATTCTGAATAAGTGGAATGGTTCATTACGATTCAGCACCTGAAAACTTGTGATGCTGAGACCATTTCTACTACATTGGACAACTTGTTAAATCCATGAAGTGTGAATGGAGTTATGTTCTTGCTGTTTGTTTTGATGGTGCATCCACGATGTTAGGTGAGCTCTCTGGGGTACAGGCAAGCTGTAAGGCAAAAAATGCTCTAATCATGTATGTACACTGCTATGCTCATTGTTTGAATTAGGCATCGCACAAAGAGAATAATATAATCTTCGAAATTTTTGGTGTAATACAGTGCATTTATGTGTTTCTTGAATAATGTCCCAAGAGACATGCTGTTTTTAAAGATATTATGACGACAGTACAGCCAAAGCTGCAATCTTTAAAATCTCTCTCGACAACACGATGGGCTTGCAGAGCTGAAGTTGTGTCAGCTGTACAAATGAACTATGAGTCTATTGTGGATGCTATTGAGACAACAGTAGAAGGGGCTATTAACAGTAAGGCTAGAGCAAGTGGGAAAGGTATCCTCACTCAGATGAAGTCTTTCAACTCCATACTGAGCTTAGAAATCATGCATCCAGTATTGCTGATGATTTTGAAAACAAGCAAAATGTTACAGTCGTCTTTTATTTATCCGTATGTGGCAATGGAACAAGTCCAGATGCTTGCCTCTGCTTTACAACATTTGAGAAATGAAGAGTCAAGCTTCGATGAGATGTTCAGTAAGATAGAGAAAAAATGTGTCAAATTAGGAATTGATGTACCAAATCCGAGAAAGAAATGTTACCCATCATGTAAAATGGATGTCCATACAGAAAGCACTTTTTTATTTGAATCAATGAAGGACGAATGCAGAGTAGTCATATTTAGAGCTGTAATCGACTCTCTCATTCAAGGTTTGAAAACCCGATTTTCTCAAGAAACCCAAGAAATTATTTCTGCTAATGGCAGAACTCTGAGACTCGCTCCCACTCAGAACAATGTTCAGATCACGTGACAAGTTTTGCTTGAGTGTTCTAGAACTTCAAGCTGTGTCTGCTGACAAGCAAGACAGGGGAAGAACATCCTCCGAAATCTATTAATGACTGGCTGATGTGGATTTCAGAGTACAACCGTAACCAAACTTACGAAAACTTCTACCAACTGCTGGCCAAATTTGCTGTTATTCCTGTAACTAGCTGTTCCTGCGAAAGAGGATTTTCCAAGATGAGCCATGTTAAAACCAAGTTAAGATCAACAATAGCACAAGACCACCTTTCAAATCTCGTACTTCCTTATAATGAGCAGAATCTTGCTAATTCCGTCCAGGCGGTAGATGTTATTGAAGTGTTAAACTATGGTAATATTTGATAGGCGAATGAACTTGTGAACTCTTTGAAAATCATTCGAGGCCTAAACTAATTTCAAAATATTCTCAGACGTTTATTACCTTCCATTTTTTATTGGTTTAAAAAAACTCTTGTTTCATGTTGTTATGTTGTGTACTTAAGCAGGTTTGATTGTGTAGTTATTGTGATATTTATTGTGCATGCCATTGTTTTGCTGGACGTAACCTAAGGATTTTTAATACAATTGTTTTTGTCCCTAGTGATGGTTTTATCTTACAAAGGTGGAAGTAGAATCGAAGCAATCGAAGAGTGTACAGTATACCAAAAAAACTCATTCGCATAAAATATCAAAGAATGTAAGTTACTGTATTGTATTAAAATATTTTTTAACTATTTATATGTTATTAATTTTTAAGTTATGGTCTACATTATCTTTCACTCTTCCCAATGCTTCAAAAAAATTAATACTAAAATATGTCTTAAATTAAAATATGAGACTTTTTTTATCAAACATCCTAAATAAAAAATTCTGTATCCAAAAAAAATAAATATTCACTCAGCTACTTATATTTATTAAAGTTTTACAGTTTGATTACAAAGGTTTCATTTTCTGTTTTGTTGAAATATTATGTTTTCCAATCGCAAATACATATTTTGAAGTTTTTTCTATAATTCTTGTACTACACTTAAGGTCACCGGCACGTCGCATACTCAAACTGGAACACACCAATCTCTATTCGCCATTTGAAACTCGACAACGGTAAATAAGAAATCATCATTTGAGTTGCTCATAAATGTATTTAATGTGATTACAACTTGTATTACTAAAGCTACGCACTTGTTAACTTAGTTTGTTTACAAACACGAGGGCGTATCTCTCCAGCTACGTACAGAATGTCAGGTAACTGGGGCTCACTGGCTCTTTCAAGCGAATCTCATGTGAAACGAAGTAGAAAGTTCTCTTTAGTAAAAGTCCACAGGCCGTTTGGTTGCGAGAAAAATATGACGGCAGCGCGACCATTTCTACTTTCCCGCTGATTGGCAGTCTGGACAAACTAACGGCTTGACGAAACCGTTCTTCTGCTTAGTTTTGATCACTTATTCACGTGGTGCAGTCGCGTGGCAAGGCGAAAGACTCTTTACAGAATATTCTTGAAATAGAGTCACGGCCTAAATGTTTGGTCGCTACAGAGATGTAACTGGTGTGTAGAGGCTTGACCGAGTCAGTTTACCGTACTGTATACTGAGTATATATAGGCAAGACTGAGTGCTGTCTTTGTAGCTCAGCCTCATAGAACCGGGGCAGGTGAAGACCGTTACCTGAACGGGACTGTCAGCAGCCGAGTGTTTGAACATGACACAGAGTCTTGTTGTCACAATGACTGGTGGATGTGGTCTGTTCTTTGCACCGTCCACACCGTACTCTCCGCACATCGCACAAGTCCTTACGCCTCTTCATCGTCGTAACTAAAGCCACTAAACGCGAGAAAATTCTTAATTTAGTATCCGCGTATGTCCTATTTCTTCGTCAATGTATTATAACATCATTTATAGTGGACATTTTCAAATTGTACATCCAATACTAATTGGATATGTGCTCCCGATGGCTTATGTTACAGTTCGACGTACATACTCACTTCAAGAATCGTTCAAATATCATCCCTTTTTATTCGTTTATAACTTTATATTTGTAACTTAATGAATAAGAAAGAAGTATGCGGCATAAAAAGACGAATTCGAAGCTATTTCGTGTAAAGTTCCAGCGACGATTGGAAAATACGAAGCTCAAGTCATAGCAAGTAATATTGACTAAAATTGAAGTCAATAACGTAGTTGTGTTTCCACTTACAGCCAGTTTGTCAAAGTCTGTTTAAATTCCGGGTTATATAATCACATGAATAGCTTAGCAACTTCGATAAAGCGGCGATTAAAATTGAACTGTTTCTCAATGTACTTTAATCGCACGATGAACTAACTGGAGAGATAGAAGGGGAGGTTTGATAGGCCACATACGTGACACACCAAGATGTCGTTACACTTCATCAGCATGACTTCGGCCTTGAATTGAAAGACCTCCAGCTGACATACGCATGGAGGGAGAGAGGCAGCAAAATACAAAGAAACTACCCTTCACCATGTGTCGACTGCAGAGGATAGGTTCTTATCTCCTTTGTGTTTATATCACAGCTGCGACCTCGCCTAACCACCCTTCTGCCAACTTGTAAACTTTTGGTCTGTCATACTATGCTCTTCAAAAGCCAAAGAACTACCCACAACTACGCAATAACAATCTGATGCATACAATATCGAGGTTATTAGCAGTTGGTCGATATGTGGCACAGACTGATTCCTGAAATCCGAAACATTCACGCAGAATATATACAAACCTACAAGTGTAGCATATCTTAAAGTTTCACGTAACATAACCTGCAAAATTATGCGAAACAAGTAATTAAACATTTAACAATTCCACCAGTGGCAAGTGACATAATCTGAAATTTTTTTTAAACATTATATTCCACGTTAATTCATCTTCGTTCGTTATAATTATTTCAAATGAGTACAGAAAATAAATTATTTACATAACGTGAATTATGTGAACGTTATGTACGGCAATGTGAGAAAAAGGTGTGTAACATAACCTAGAAGTGTTTATCATTCACATAGAAGTTGCTAGACAGAGTTTTCCTACCTTTTTATGAGGAATAAACTAAAAATAATGTGCAATAAAAAACTACATAGCCGTCTGTAGGCACTTCCAAATGTCTTTTTAATTTTTTTCTGGTCGTGCTAGAACTGTAGATTAGTTCAGGTGAAATATAAAAATTCATTGTCAGCCATCTTCACGTCCTCTGTAATCGATGCATCTTCTTATGTTTAACTTAACCAATGGTTACCGACTGTTAAACCATTGATTAACCTAAATCAATTCTTGAGAATAATAAATTGTTGCTAATCATTAGTTAACTTTTAATCAGAAGATAATCGGAACAAAACCGGACATTGAGAAATCGGTCCTGAAGGTCGGTTTCTCAGTGTCTGTTTCAAGTTTTGGTTGTATAATCACATTATTAGTTTAACCACAATGGCGATTAAAATTGAACTGTTTTTCAACATACTTTAGTCATGTGGTTAGCTAAGCATTGGTTAAGCAGTCACTATTACCCAAACAGCCTACTTTTACCAGTCAACATTGCCCCCAGGACGTTCACCATAATGGCGAACAACACCGGACCTAGCACACAGCATGCGAGATTCCTGACTTAACCTCTCCTTCCTTCGAGGTCTCCCCCACTTTAACCCTCTGTGTTGATAACTTTAGGATGATTCCTATCCAGCTCTGTAGTTAATTATTTCCAATAATAAATTCATGAACTATAAATTCAAGAGTCCGTAAAAATTTGGATTATTAGATTCACAAAATCAAACTGTTAAAAAATATAATTTATATTGCACTACATCAATGATACGCCTATTAACTTTGTCTTTCTTTGAAAACATAGTACTGTCGGAGGCACAGTCCTGTAGTTCACCAGAAATTCTAGGTTAGGAGGGTCAAGCGAAGCAAAGCTGTGTTGAAACTCTGATACTGATTTTATTAATTGAGTGACTGATTAATATTTATATTCTGCGTTTGTCATCAGTAAAAAAACATAAAAACATGATTTTACTGTTGGTAATTTATTCTAACAAAAAATATTTACTGCCGTTGGCAAGTTAATAAAGATGTATAGTAATAATTCCACTTGCAACTGAGTAGCCGCCACATGACTCTTTCTCAACCATCTACCAAACACCTTCGACTCCCTCACCGACAGTGGCGCGAGAACCTGGGGGTGGGAAGGGTACAGGGGTACATTGTAGGCCCACCAAATTTTGAGGGTTAGGTAAAATATATAATTTGACCCCCTAAATTTGTGTTACCGAAAATCAGTTTAAATATGAGATAAAAACTTATTTCGTATCTTATGTTAATTTAAGTGACTGCACGCGTCCCTATCTGTACTCTAGTGTCAAAAACAAAACATACCCTGACTATGTTGGAACTGTACACCCACCACAGGGGGAAATAAGGAAGGACGGAGATTATAACTTATATTCAAACATCTTCTAAGGGAGAACTGCTTTCAGCTACTTCAGTGAGTTTTATCATTGTCAAGGTGTTGCATAGCCTTGAAAAAGACAACGATAGGCCGCTGGGTTCAAGATATATAAACGATTCATCCAAAACACTTTTCACCTCTAACACAATCTTCACCTCTGTGTGTGTCGAATATCAAATATCGTGTAATTACTTTCCAAGGCATTCAAGTAGCATCGTTCTTAAGCAAAAATGGCATCAATATCTAAAATTTTAATGGTGTCGGTGATGTCGATATATATATATATATATATATATATATATATATATATATATATATATATATATATATCGTTTATGAATGGTAAACACATTTTACAATTTTTTCCCTTTTTTTTATTTTGAAAAATCATGAAATAATATTTTGGGTATTTACGTAAGTAGCAAATGGTTCAATATATATTGCGGAATAAACGAAAACACTTTTCACGTCTTTCCACATCCTAAGGTATCGAATTTCTAAACGTCTTGGAATCCAATATTAGACATTCATGTGAGTACCCAAATTACGTAAAAATCAGAAATGTAGCCCGTTTGGTTCCAGCTACGTAAACGATTCGTGTCATATTTTTTGTATTTAATAACAAATTTTGATTTAAGTCTTTACTGAATTTAATAATACGTATTTATAGATATTAATAATTGAATTTAGGAAATTCCAAAATATAAAGTTTAATTATGTACAATATTGCACAAATTTTATTCAAATGTTTGCAAAATAGTTGGATTTTTAGCCCGAGATTTTAGTGCATGTAGAATATCGCAGTTATCGGTTGCACGAGCCTTTTATCTGGTTCTGTTGTACTTTCCCGTGACTGACATACTCAATAAATTATTCTAAATTAATACGGTACTTCCTACATAAATAATTTTGAGATTTTTTAAGATCATGGCATAAAGTTGTAAATTACACATTTAAAGATACTAAGAATTCTGCTCACTGTATATTGAATATTTAGGTTTAAAACTGCTTAAATATTACCTATCTGCACCTAGAAACTGAACTTTTCTCGGGGAAGGACCCCCGGACCCCGGACACACGTATCTGGTTACGGCCCCGGTGCCAGAACAATTATGTTAAGGTCCTCCCCCTCTCAAACAATTATTTAGGACCACGAAACATGTACCCCCCCCCCCACTCTAACTGAAATACGTTCCAGCGCCCATGTCACTTGGGAACCAGCAGCATAAAACGTAAAAAACATTTACCTGCCAGCGATAAATACAGACACTGTCCCATAAAAAATTTCAAACCTAGGTGCTTGCGTTCTATTGATCGATAAAATACGTATAAGTTAGCAAGATATTAACAGCAATGAACATGAATTAAAAAGTAATTTTATAACAATAGATTTCAATAGGAACCCAACTTCTTTGCTACGAAACCCAGGAAGACAATGAGCAAAAAATTGAATTTCTTATACATAATTACAAAACAGTTTTAGTTTACAGGCACATCACAGAATTAAGTTCAAGACACAAACTAGTCTTTTTTCTACGTTATACAAGTTCAACAGTATTCTTTCTATTTCACCTCCAAAATTATGGCGAAGTATGTAAAATGTTCAGAGTTTACGTAGTTTATTCTTTGGTGCTTCATCAATAGGTGGAGTAGAAACATTGTCTGTACGACATGACTGTAAATAGTCAGTGGTATCCAGTTTCAGGTCTTCGTCTTCTTCGTCGGTAGCTGGAGTGAGTCCATTCAAGCAGTCAGGGCAGGTATTGCCAACAGTTGAACAATTCACGGCATTTTTTCCTGCACCCCCACTTAACGCCACAGAACTCTCTCGGGTGCGACAGCATCCTAAGTTGTGGACACAAGACGACTCTGTATGTATTTCCACCCCCACAATTCTGGAAGCAATTCCTTTCCCAACCAATGTTGTACCTGATGGTACACACGAAACGAATGCTGTTTGGCTGCTCCATTGGTTGGTGGTTGTGAAGAACGCCAGGTTTTTTTTATTGGTCACAAACTTTGTGAAGGCATTGTACCGGTGCAACTTTAAGCTACTTTCGCTTCTGCTTGCTCCATACAAGCCAAGATAAATCACGTCACAGCCTGTGCAATAGTTTCGTGTCTGAAGTCATGATTAGTAAATACGGCAGATATATAATGTAAATTTTGACGTTGTGCATTGTAAAATAGCATTGACTGACTAATTTCTGAAATTATTCTTCAGGCATCTCATATGGGAGCTTCAACATATCCTGGGGCCGCGGTGGCCGAGTGGTCAGACCTCTCGCCTTCATCCAAGACGATCCGGGTTCGATTCCCGGCGCGGTCGGTCCCCGCATGTGGGAATCGTGCCGGACGATGCCACTGGTCGGTGGGTTTTCTCGGGGATCTCACGTTTCCCCCGCCCATTCATTCCGGAGCTTCACCATCCTCACCTCACGTCATCCCTCACCAGCACTATAGGCCTCGCTGTTAAGCGCTGACCAAAATCTCTCACTCACTCACTCACTCAACATATCCTGCAGAAATAAAGGGCATGATTTGACATATGCGAAATGTCCACTGCATAAAAAATGGAACAATTTGCTGAACACATTTAAGATGAACATTCCAATCCCCTGTTCGTTCAGAAAAAAATATACTTCATTAAAGTAACTATGTTGAAGTACTGAATCCAAAGAGTTGCTGCTGGTCCATTTCCCCTGAGCTGATCCAGCTTAAACCCCATTTTAGTTACGATTCTTATTAATTAGATGAGGATTTTGGTTTAGTGTGGCCAATGATGGGGGTTCTCTTAGAAGGTATTTCATAGCAGCATTGACAGCATCCTGTTCCAAAACACTGATATCAACCGGTCCTAATATGAATATTGCAAATGCTCTTGGAATAAGTAAATAAGCTAGAAACGCCTCAGCATATGCATGACCTTCTAACGTTTGTATAACTGATGCTGGAGTGTATATTGCTCTCAACAGTTCTTTCAGACCACTTCCTGCCATTACAATCTAAATACGACACCAAGACATGAAAGCCATTAAGCCTTACAATACAACTAGATAACTGTGACGCATTTGGAGACACTTCAACAACATTTCAAATAAAGTTGCTGGTCGAATGTGACAATTAGTCTTTTGGTCATTTTTTACAAACTCCTCTGCAGCGAACTGCAAAGCTGTGTAAATAGTGCCATTAATTAGTTCGTGGAGGTTTAATAAAAGGTAGATGAACATCTTCGTCTTTTCACATTCTTGTAACACAGTGCATGAACACTTTCCATTCCGAGACACCATAGACGACATCCACAAGATGTCCGCTACATTTGACAATGGTATATTTTCTGTCAGAAGGTTAAGCTCTTGTAGGTATTCCATAGTTACATTCTTCAAACTAATTCCTGTGTTGTACTGTTGACATCACTAGCCATAACCTACAAATTCCAGTCTAGGTATCTTCACCTTAGCTTGTAAACTGCTTAAGTTATAAATTGATCTATAACGTTTATAATTTGAAATAGTAGGCTTATAACCAATTTCAAGTTACGACTGATTATTCGTGAAGTTGCAATCGCACAGAAGACAGAGACCATTAACTGAATACCGTTATTTTCCCGTCCAATTAGTTCGAAAACTTTTAGATTTACGAAAAAATTAACAAAAAGTTTCTTGCATAAAATAATGTCAATTTTTGTATCACTTTTCCTACACTACAACATATAGTGTTCCAGATAACTTGGAAAAACCTAAAAATTTACCCTTTAATCCAAAATGGCGGCTCGAGCTCATCTCGGATCCATCAGGACTTTCGGTATAGTAATCATAAACATATAAATTACATCATTTAAAAATTTCAAAACTTTAGAAATGTTTGTTTTTATTTGGCTAAATTAGAGGTTCGTTGCCTGGACTGATATGTGATGTTAGAGAAATGCGCGAGATGGCTAGTACAGCAGCTGGCGTTAAACAGGAAGTACAGAAGTGTGCAATCACACAGGAAGTAGCACTTCCCACCTGCTCTCTTATCTCGTAGCAGACTCGCTTGACGTTGTCTCGTGGCCTGTTCTTCCACTGTGTTAGTATATACAGTCATGATCATGCACCAGCTCTCAGTTCCTGGTGGGAATCAGCTCTTCGTCTGTATAAATATAAATACTACAAGGCAGGTAGCGTGCCGACATACAAACTCAACATAGTAAATTTTTAAGTTAGGACGTGTGTGATACTGTTAAAATTCCATATATATTTATACACACATGTAGATTTTGTCAGAAACATATACGGAGCACGCTCGACTCACTCAGAAACTATTTTACTACATTATTGGGGTCTCCCATTCTGCATTCTCCCCTCCCTTCCACAGTTGTTTTGCGCAAACCTTGGCACACGCACAAATCACTAAAGTTTCATTTTACTCGAGTAAATGTTTTAGGAGCGCTCACGTTACAGAGAGACATCCAGCTTTAAACATTTGATTTAATTATTATTTGTTTACCCACGTACAGTTCAGCCAAAGACCGGTTTGAAACAAGTAGGCTACGTGAATGACTACAATCCATTTTACATCAATACTTAAGCATAATAAAAACAAATTAACGCATTAATGAGATAACATATAACTATTACAGTTCACATTAGTAGCTACATGACCGTATGTATATTTTAAAACTATTGCAACATAACTCCTTTTTTTTAACGTAATTACACAAAGGTAAATAAAATCAAGTGTGCTATTACAGTGGACCTGAGTTTGGATTCTTAGTATAGTACTCTAGTCTGTTGGTCTGCTGGCCTTGACACATTGAGGCTACTAAATAACTAAACATGTACATAGCCGTGTCATAAACCGGAATTCTCAAATTGTATTTGAGACGTGTAAGATGTCCGTGATCAGGTATGAGTTGTACTGATTTATTATAAACATATTTCGGTTGTTTAGACCTTTCAATTTTTGTAGTCTGTCTGGCAAACTGTCGTAGTCTTAGATTGTCCAATCTGCCTGGCAAACTGTCGCAGTTTTCGACTGTTCATGTCCAGCCAACCAGAACACTGTAAATACTTGTTAATGTGCTCCTTCTTATTTAAATTGTAGACATATCGCAGACAAGCATCCTGTGACGTCTGTATTTTTTTTAAAGTGATTTTTCTATTCATATAAATAGCCCGAGCAATAACTGAAAGGGGATAGAACCAAGAGATCACAGACTTTAGGTATGTTTAAATGTTTGTAGGTATTTAAGCCGATAGTACGCTGTTTGCACCAAGTCGGCAATCTACCCGGCCTAATTCAGATCCACATCCAGTTTAACGCCTAAGCTCTTGGCTGAGAGAACCTCATGTCTGATGCCCCTGCGAATTATTTTATGGCATTTGGTGTTCAAAGGCTTTCGAGAAGTATAAGAGTATTAGGAATGTAATATAATAGAATACGGAAAATACACGGCAGATCTACTTTTATGAACATGTTTGTTCTGTATAAAAATTGTAAGTGTGAACTTTTGAAAGGGTTTTGTCTTATAGTTCTGCGGCACGTGGGTTTGTCGGCCTGTCTCTGTGGAAATCATTATTTTTAATAATTTGTAATCCGTGACGTGTTGCTCATAAGAACATTTCGAGATGAAGTATTTTGCTACAGATGTTGCAGGCGTAGCACTTCAAGAGGATCAAACTTTACCTCAGTTTATTTGTACGGTACTTTGAAAATTAATTTACAGTACGCCTCGTTATCAAAATGATGAATATGCGTAACATACATTATGGTTTTGAGTGCATCATATTTAACCAAATAACAGAGACAAAGTACTGATACTGTATATGACTGAAACTGTGTACATTAATTTAACTTTCAATTTTAATTGTTTGATATTGTCATGTACATAATTTCATAATTTCTTTCACGTGTAGCCCAACATGCACTGTAAACTACACTGTAATAACATTATTATACAGACATCCAGTAGATACACTTAATTTACTTCGCGAGGCTAACAAACAATTTTAAACAGTGTGAACACAATTTTCTACGGACTTGTTGGTTGAAGAATGTTAGAATAACTTTACGGTAACTAAATTCATACTATCTCGTAATTTAATTTAAATAAATGTGGTCTTATACTTCCTGAGTAAGATTTACTGTGTTCAAGAATATTTCTCATTCCACGCTATAATATTTTACTCACATGATGATGTGACTTATTATTTTCATAGTCAGTAAGTTGTTACGAAATATACGTTGTTTTTCTGTTATATTTGTTAGACTACTTTAGATTAATTTTCCGACACCCGAGTATTTTCTGTTCGTGTGTGTACTTGTGGCATTCTTTAATTTTTTGAAAGCACGGCATTCCAAAGTTGTGAAACTGTTAGCATCTGTTTAATAAAAGGTCTAATTTTGCATAGTATTAAATGGCTGCAGAAACAAGTCGAACCCAATACTATACGCGTATGTATATTTTTCATTGTACTAAAAAGGGTAAAACCATGATCGATAATATGCTAAAACCAGTAAATTACGTTTCTAAAATAACTGTGTGGTTATTGTCATATGCGATGGAAAATTCTATTATATTTCATCGTTAATACATAGCAAAGTGTAAGAAATGTGTGATGAGTCTCTATGTTGATAGGTGCTGTAATTTTGAGTGAGGAGGTGTGGAAATACTTCATTACACAGTGACATACAATTTATTTATTTTTAAGCGAGTGTCTGCAAACGAATAATGCTGTTATATTTTCTTTGGCCTATTCCACATATCAGTTCCTTGGTTTTCATTTAAAAGAATTTTATTTGAAAGTTGCATTTCATGACATGGAAAAGTTACATCAATTTAAAGAACTAATGAAAATATTTTGGTATTAAATATTGAGGACAACACTGTAAATTCAAACAGATATATGTTGCTGTCATAAATGATAGAATACTAATTCGGTGTCTTGTACGTTACGACTTACGAGGCATTATGTGCACATTATGTTTAGTATTACTTATAACTTCAAACTACGAGGTAATCATATCCATGCCTTCTGTACGTGCATTCTGAACACCCGTCATAATGATCAAGACGTTACCGTAACTTGAAGTTAGGACGTTGGAAGATGGGCTCATTGAAGTTTTTAATTCAGGTTTAAGGATGAGTGATAGTCACCATCTTGAATTTTAGTACATTGAGTCTTGACTTTCTTCTGGATAAAATGTTTGTAACTTGAACCTAACTACGCACGGAATAGAATACTGATAGGACAGAGTTTAGCACCTTAAATATCTTATTGTTGTTACTGCTGTTACAGATCGAATTCCAGTTTGAAATTTCTTATTATTTTCTTAACTACAATTCGATCTGGAACAACAGTCACTCGTTTTGGCTTAAAAATAAGTGTTTCAGAAGAAGTGGGAATGAGGGTTCGATTACACCACGGCCAATCATTTTGCATAACCAATTTCATAATCATCGACAATACCCCAACCTCATTCCTGTCTTCAGACAGCCGCTACTGCTGTGGACGAAACCTCACGTTTTATTGTAAGTGGCAATAATCATTAAAAGTAACGTGATAATTATTTATATTCGAAATACCCATATCTATTAATAAGATTAATTCATATCAGTGGGGCATGTGAACAGTTTCTTACATTAAAGTGATGTAAAAATGTGATTAAATACATATTTTGGGGCGTAATGTTATGGAAACTTTAATATATCAATTCAAAAATTAAAAATATAATATTTTAGTAATACAAACTATGAAGAAGTACATGTTCCGAACTTCGTAACGCGGCTGCAATCTGGCGACAGAGCGTGTCGTAAGCCCTGTACTGCAATCTAAGGTTGAGACGCTCTCTCTATAATAGTTAGGACAACGGCGATATGTTGAAGAGCAGAACATGACGTTTAATTACTCCTAAAACTACGTGCTTCTGGTCTACGATTTAGACCTTATCTATAATTCGTACCCATACTCAAAAGTAATGTATACACCGTAAACAATATAAAATATAAAAACTTACATAAAATACAAATTTCCAATAATATTACATAATTTTAAATGAAGTGGTTCAGACACAGATACACTCACTCATCAATACCAATGTTAATACGCAGTCCAAAACACTGGACTCAGAAATGTGGTATTTTGAAGAAGGCTTGCCCTCGCACCGTAGGCACTCACTCGGAGGACATTTTTAGAAATTCGAAAATTAGGAGGGTGAAAAGCTGTAAAATGTGTAATCAATCACTCATTGATTTCTCTTAACCCAGTTGATTTATCGAAGTTATTTTTGTTTCACCATTATGCTTACGCGGATATCTAAAAAAGGTTTTTACGATTTTTTTTTACATTCAGCCCGATATCCTTGATATCTCATAAACCTGGTGAAATATTGTTATGCTTTGAGGGTTGAAGAGTACGAAATTATATTTTTCCTTGACCTCAATAGGTCCTATCTCATTAACACGTTAAGCTATGGCTATAGTTTTCCCTTCAGAAATTTACTTAAGCAAAATCTGAAAAGTGATTTACGGATTGCAAGCAAAGATGCGTCCAGGCAGCTGAGTGTTCTATTTGTATTTTGTTTTAATTTTTTAAAAGTACTCATGGTACCCCTTATAGAGTATAGAGTTTTGCTAAAACAAAACAATATATTTAACATTTACAAAGCTACAAAACACAAACTTGACAATTTACATACATGACTTCTCATGCATAGAACCAACAATTAGAGACTTCTTAAGACAATGTGAAACACTTAATATATTACAGCTAGGAAGATATTATGAAAACATTTCAAAAATACAAATCAATTAAAACATTTTTGTCATTTAAAACAGTTTAACTAACTGCAGATAATAGAGATCACATAATGGTTTGAACAAATTGAGCCGATTTACGCGTGTCATAATATTATTGATATTGTAAAAAATAATTGTATAAATATGTTTCTAGTTTGGATTTAAATTTACTTTAGCTTAACATACTCAATTCTTAAAATCTTTTCGGAAGAGAGTTATAAATATTTGCCAAAGTAATAAAATGTTCTTTCTGAAACACCTTTAAAGACAAAGAAAGTGAGTAGACCTATGATTATTGTGTCTAGTATTATAATTACAAATTTTATTATTCTTTTTTAAATTTTGGAAATGATCAGCTAAAAAAGTAAAGCCTTATACGCATATATGTATATATATATATAAGTGTATATATATAAGTGTATATATATATATACATATATATATATATATATATATATAAGTGTATAAATGCTTTCTTCCTTAAATAATTTTGTGCAAGAGTCTCTGGGATCTTTATTACATACAATTCTTACTGCCTTTTTTGCAATATAAATACTTTTTTAGCATAAGCTGAACCACTCTACATAATGATGCCATAATTATGTCATTTATGCATGAAAATAAGCAGAACACACTGTCTTCAGTGTAGTCTTAGAAGCATATTAAAAAAATACCTTAGAGATAAACATGCAGAAGTAAGTTTATTACCCAAAGATTGTATATGTTTTTCAGTTTCATTTATTATCTAATTCTAACCCCGAAAATTCCTTAGGCGCTACTTCTGGAATATTTTGGTTTAAGTACTTCATTTGAATGTCTATAGTTTCCTTACTCCTAGTAGTAAAATTAATGAAATTATTTGTATCGTAGTTAAGAGCTATCTTATTTATCCTATTCCATTGTTTGAATATATTTAATTTCAAGTTCATTATATGATATTGCATTATAAGGCTACTAGTATCATCTGCAAACAATGCTGTAGTATCATCCTCACCCATGAATAGTGGTAAATAATTGATATATATTAAACATATAGGACCTAAAACTGATCCTTGAGGTACATTACGATTTATGCAACACTTTAGAATGTAGTAAATTTAGAATATTTGTTATAAGACTATAAGCTGCATTTACAGTAGACAAATTTTCCCTGAATCCCAATTGGGCGGGAGAGAGTATATTGTTTTACTCCAAATGCTTAAGAATTATTATATAAACTATATTTACAAAAATCTTACTAAAAACTGAAATAAGTGAAATTGGTCTATAATTTCCTGTAATCTCTCTATCGCCCTTTTTAAACAGAGGTTTAACAGTAGCAATCTTCAGTCGATCTGGAAATATTCCTGTATTTATCATTGAAATTACACATTGTATTAAAAGATTAACTAATTAAATCAGAACCCTTTTATAATAACCTACTAGGGATACAATCATTCCCATGAGACGATTTTAGTTTAATATATTTGATAATATATTTAATTTCATGAACAGATGTCAATGAAACCTCTATATCAGGAACTTTATTTATTTTAGCTTTTAGCAGATACTTTTCAACTATATCACTATCTAAAATTCCATCAATTAATAAAGAATCAAACACTGAGGTAAAATACTTGTAAAACTCTTCCGAAACTATTTTGGGTTGAGTTAACATATAATTACCAAATTTCAAAGTTAGTGGAATAGTGATAGGAGTTTCCTTTACATAGTTATTTTTTAATTATTTTCCACGCAGTTTTCACTTCATTAATTGATTTTTGTAGCTGTTTTTCAACTTCTAATTTCTTAGCAAGTATAGGCCTAGTGACTCTTTTTAAGGTTTCACTGTACCTTTTTATAATATTTGTTAAGATTAATAACCAAAATATTTTTGCTTAGCTGATATAACTCTTTTTTCCTTGTACAGGAAATTTGTATACCTGCTGTATCCCATGAATTATTATTATATGATTTTAAATATACTAACTTTGCTGGAAAACATTAATCAAATAATCGTATGAAAATCGAACGAAATAAATGAAATTTCCCATTACAGTTAGGTTCCACAATGACCGAAGTTCAGTCTTCAGGCGAGTAGGAAAAGTAACAGATTGTTCAAGATTGAAGAGCTCAACGTACTAGTAAGGTTAGACCTGTTAGTGATGTCTATTAAACGATTTATAATATAATCTCCACATAACATAAGTTTACAATAATATTTTCCAAATATAAAAGTACCTTTCTTATCTGCTAATAAAGTTGTTCGTTACACCTGTTGGAGATCTGTAGACACATACAATTATTATTTTTGAATACAATAATCAATTTTACAGGCACAACATTCGAAATGTTTTTACAATGCAAAAATCTGCCAAATTAATTGGAACTGCATTAACAGAGTTAGCTGTCTATATACATACTCCGCCCATCTGTAGTGTCTACAGTTTTTTAAAATCCAATTGTAATCACAAAATACAATAAAAGTTATTATCGTCACAAAAATGGAATTAATTTATTTGTATATTGCGTGGGATATTGTAATTTCCGGCAGAGACCTATATGAGTACACGGAACACATGTTTTCAGACCTGAGTTGTGTTGTCTATGAAACCTTTCCTTGCAACGTTCAGTCCCTTTACTTTTAAGCAAAGTTTTTATAAACTCCAGAAACAGTTTCAGTTAAGTGTTTTATAATGTGTAGGGGCGTGTGTAGAGAAGTATAATATATTAGCACTTCATTAAATGCAGCATTACCATACTACTCCTGTTTCGCTTGTTCAGTCCCTTGCACATGTAATGCCAATTTTTTAAATTAAATTTGCAAATCTTTTTATCACTTGTACTAACATTGTAGACATGTAATTTGTGTCGGTACACCAATATTGTATACGTCGCTTGCTTCAGACTAAGGCCAGGACGGTGATATTGGCAGCACATAGTTTTCCTACATATGCATTCCTGCGGCCCTCTACTCCATCCCTCAAGTACTGTTTTCAACAGTTAACTTTATATGTACCGGTTTTCTTTCTTTCAGATTAGTACCACCTGCTTAATATTAAGTAAACCTACGGTTCATATGATCTTGTCATTCTGCACAATACTGGAATTTTTATCGTAATGAATCTGTTTAATACATTGTGTATTCGGATATGTAGAAAACAATTTTAACCTTGGAATATGCATATAGTTTTATGTATTAAATAATCTTTCTTAATGTCTTTTTTCTTCCGTTTTATAACAAGTTGCATGGGTAGTAAATGTGTTCAATTTGAAACATATAAAATGAAATTCTGTACAAATATAAAACTTTGCACTAAAGACTCGTTACTAACTAGTTTCAAACTATTAAAATGAAACACACAGTGAACATATACAAATATTTGGCTATGTCGTCCTGCAGCAGTGACCTGCCTCGCTAGACCCGGTTTATATCATTCGGGATAAAGTGAGCAATAAACATTGAACATTTGAAAAATATCACTGGCCGTTACTACATATAATTCAACATAAACTATAGTTTCCTTACTGCTTGTATGGTTGGCAGCGAAATTACACAATCAGGGGCGTCATTTAGGGGGGCAAATTCTCCCCTTGGATTTAGAATTTTAAGGGTTTAAAATATATATATTTTTGTATTTTGTTATTTAAATAATGCTAACTTAAGCACATAAAATGAAGTTTTATTATTAAAGTTTCTAATTTATACATGCTTAATTATTAAAAAAGATGCAACAAGGTCACTGTCGCCGAAAAAAACAAATCTTCAGCCCCCCCTCCTTCCCCAAGAAAAACTTGAAATGATGCCCCTGTACACAATATATGTTCAGGCGACAGCTTCGTCCTGCACGGCTCCTGTGGCGCGGGCTAGCGGTGTTTGTCAACAATCTAGGGTATGTTGCATGCATATATGAGCGCCTACCTGCAGCGCTTATAGTAATACTGACACAGAGATTATTATTAGACATGGCATTGCTTCAAGAGCAGCAGGTTAGTGCTATCTGAGCTGATGGTGCACTAACGTCGAGCCAGACACATGAGACATGACGTCAGAGGCAGATAGTGCAGCGTCTCGAACAACACGTTAGCTGACCCTCATATGGACACACTTTATCTCGCCAAGGTGCACACCGAGTGTAGGCTCCACGTGTGACGTCATTACAGCGCAGACCACGTGTGTGGACGTCTTAGGCCCTTGCTGGCACAATACACGACTTTAGCCAGCCGCAATGAATCATGGGTTCGAACTGCTGATTTTGCACAAAGGTGACGGAAAACGTATATTATTATCTGCGTTGGAAAGTTCTATTAATTAACACTGTTAATACACTCGGAGTTTAAAAATTACATTTTTGTCATGTACTGCAACTGCAGAAGTTTATAAAATATGTATTTCATCAGTCATATTGAGTAATGAACAACTATGAAGCTAAATCAACTGTGCCACTGGTAAGGATACGACTATTTGGTTGCATATTTTTTACGATAAACACTCACAGCTATAATATAAGGCAGTATTTCCAACAATTCGCGGTTCTTTGTTATTTTAAACTGTAATATACGCAGCAACTCAACAGAAACGATATCTAGAAATGAGTGGAACTACAATGAATTTCCTCCCGTAGTAATGCTACACAGCGAGAAACTTGCTTGATTAGTCTACATTTAGACGTTTTTAAGTCATGACGTAACAAATAATTGTCATAGTAACCACGCTAAAACAAGTTTTGTGCCGAGAAATGAATGTTGGCTTTGTAAGCTACAGAGTAATGAAGTAGGTCTGTATGCATTATACTCTGATGGGAGCAAGACCGTGGTAACTAGTAAATAAACTCAAAATAGATTATTTGATGTCTGATAGCACTAGTATCATTGAACTGTCACTGTAAGGGGGCTCCGTGGTGAAGATCCATATTTTTATATTTACACGACATAGTTATCGCTTTTTGCACGTTATTTGTGCCTACATTTTCCACTTGTAAAATATTGTTACAAGTTTGAGAACACACAAACTTTATATGTGGGCAATTCCCATGAGTTATTTGGGATAGAGGTCTATAATTACAAATAAAAGAGTTAAATTAAGTACTGGATTTAATAGCTCACAAAGCTATGAAATACACAAAACAGTAATCAACTAGAACTCTCACAACACAATTAGTTATGCACACAATTACTCCTG
>PNEQ01065402.1:0-16461 GCA_003012365.1 Medauroidea extradentata
ATTTTTTTTAAATTTTCGAAATTTTCGAAATTTTGGGAAATTTTGGTAATTTGACACTCAAGGTCAAGGTCAAGGTCAAGGTCACGGTCATCCAACATGGCGGCCGGGGACGTGACGTCACAACATGGCGGGGGGCACCACACTCGGGCGGGCGCCACACTCCGAATCCTTGTCCCAGAAGGAACTAAATCATACTACTTTAATGTCATCCATCTTCACGCACATATACCGATATATTTCCATAAATACATGCTTGCGGTAAGAACACACACGAATATTTTCCATCTGTTCACTGGAGGTGATGTTACCCCTTCACTATTGAAATATCACCTCTCTCGACTACCGCTATTCGTATACTTACTGCAGTTATTAATATAAGTTTTAGCCTTTTTTTCTTATATCCAGTCTTGCAAACATGTATGTTATCGAATTTCATGTTTATTTTAAAGTACATTCATATATACATTTCACATTTCTTTGCTAGCACAGAAAATATAGTTTTATAAATAAAGGAAAGCAACCCTTTGTAGTTCGAGTCTTGACTCTGTATTATGTCTCGTAATGCAAACCAAGATACCAAAATTTTTTCTCACCCTAAATTACGTCTACGTGTTACTTTCTGAAAATACATCTCGCCTCTTACCGAAGGACATATCTGTAGAAGGTTAGCTACGGTACAGCCAATAGCATGTAACATTCTTCGTAGGGTAAGGTTCCATTAGCTAAGAGTTATTATCATTCCAGATTGAAGATCTCGTCCAGAATAGACGATCATTTTTCACCATTAACAGACATCAAATACGACGTGCAACGTGTATGTGAAATACATTATACTAATAAGCGAGAGTATAAATGATTATGTGTAGCTGCAGGTCTTTTCTTCATTCACTTTTGTACATAGTATGTAAATTTGAAACCAAATACATTATTTTATATATTTAAGAGTTTCTTCCACATGTGTTACAGTTCTAATACGTCTTTATTTCCTTTCAAGTTCCTATCTCTCAGTCAGACTAAAACCTATCCATTCTTCCAGCGCTAAAGACTTTGAGTTGGTCACTAACTAAATTCTCTCTCTCACCCTAACCGTTCTTAACGATTCCATACGTAACAATTATATAAACCTACTTACAACAACCAACACTTTATTACTTAATACAGAACATATATTTCTACTTTGCTCGTCTTAACTATACACGACCTCTCCTTTCTACCCTACATATCGTAGTCAGACCAAAGCATAATTTTCATGAAACTAATTGAAGTATAACAAAAAACGTAAGAAGAGTCTTCAGTATTTTTTCTATTTAAACATAACTATGATTTATTTTTACTTTGCGCATTATAACTGATACCATCATATTTATATCCACCATGAATTATATATGTGCTTCCAAAATACGATTTTTTATGTAATTTAATTCGTCAAGGTTAACAATTCCGAAAAAAAATAATATTTTTAAAATAGACTAACACGTATATTTGATTATTTTCAGTATCATCATATTAAAAAAATAAATAAGATCTAGCAAATTAAAATACATTTACTTTATTCGCGTGGAGACTGCTGGAAGCGCGTGCGCTAGAGAGACAGAGAGAGAGAGAGAGACACACACACAGAGAGAGAGATCACACTACACCTGTGGCCGGTAAGGTGTCAGGTAGGCTTAGGAAGGGAGGGGGGGTGCCGGCGGGCGTAAACTTGTCGACTCGAGTCACTCACAGAGCTCTGGCCAGCAAGTTAAATATCAGTAGTGGAGAATATTGAAACTTATAATCGTATGACTTTACAACTCTATATTTTACAAACGGTTGCATGGCTTTTAAAAACACATACACTGTAGAATTATTTATAAATTCTGAACAAGTAGCATGCATTTTTTACTGATGTGCACGCGGAGGTTCGAACCAATATCCCTCTTGGTGAAAATCAGGTTTAATATAGTGTAAAATATTAAGCTTAATATGACTCATGGTCGGACACATGCGATAAACTGATCAAAGATTTCTGCCCCGTCCCATATGTTGGGCTCAGTCTTTTGCCATCTCTAGAAATCCAAACTTGTCTTTCTAGCTAACTTGTCTCTATCCAAATTCAACAAAAGTCTTGTCTGCGTTAAGACGATCGTCGCACACTTAGACCAATGATACAAAACCGTTGTATTTCATAGAGCATAAGATATTTTCTTCCTGCGAGGTCTTTTCTTATTCACAATTTCAACACTTTTGTTTTTTAACTTACCTTCTACTTTATAAATATCATTGTTATTCTAAATTAATTTTATTACCTACATATTCTACTTTAACTCTTGTTTCGTTTTTGGACATGGAAAACAATAAAAAATACGAAGCGTTAAAGAACACATCTATAATAAGTTTCTACTCGAAATCATGTCTAACTATCATACCTTACATACAGTTATCAGTACACGTAGCTAAAATACTTATCTATAGCTTCGTCTTCAATCTTTTATGTAACCATCTAGACCTATCAGTCAAATATTACTTACTATCTATCCTACTGTAATGCGCTACCGAGCACCATAACCCAATGACACGTGTAATATTCGTTTTCCTAATAAATTATCAAGATAGGTCAATGCTACAATCAGCTTACCATTTCAGATTTGTATGCATCAAAACAACTATACCTCTAAATGCATTTTATCATCCATACATAACATACACTTTAGTATTATATCAGCATTCATTAACTAACCGAGTCATGTCACATAGCAAACTATTCATTACTTTACGTTAAGTAAATGTCATCACATATTTACAATGTTAAATCGGACAACCATACCACATGAATATATAAACTGCACATTTCAATCATATAACCTTACACAACCAAAAGCCGTCCCTCTTATACCAAATATCAATGGCTGGCACATGCTACATACGGTATCATCTCCAGTACATTCATGTCAGTCAAATCATAGCCTATAATAAATTATTCGCTAAACTTTTCTAAGTCGTACAAACCTTCATTTCGTTCTCATCCATCAAACTAAACCCAATTTTCATCTAGACAAACGCACATTCATTACTTCTTGTACTTCACCAGACATATTACTCAGTCAGGCAATGTACACAAAATTCCATTGGAACATACTATTAAAACTCATGTAAAAGTTAATGAAATATAGTTCAAACCAAATCATTCTCCATGTAACATTTGATCATTTATTTCCGAAGTCACATAATTACTATGAATGTATCCAATTTTGTACCTGAATTCCTATCATGACTAGACAAACGCACATAATATATATCACTTGGTTTTTATAAATAGCAGTCATATTAATTTTTCCATAATACTGAACATTCCATGACTTAGAATCATCACACTGAGTAAAATCTGATGCTGTCAAGGTACTCAGTCGTAACCTAATGAACATATAATATATTCTGAAGGTCCGATCAGTTACTTATGTCAGTTAAGGTACTCAAATAAATTTTCTCATACACATCAACATTATCTCCTATTGCTACTATCCTGAAAGAAACTATCATTCTTATATACTCGGATAATATTGAATTTTTCATCTTATATTATTAAAGAAATATGTGAATTTATTATATCTAACATTTTCGTAAATATACTAGTATATACGACATACTTTACCTAGATACACAATACTAATCTTCAAATATAGTATTTTCTAACAATAATATTTTGTGTCCTATATCAGCTCGATCATACAGACTTTTAATATACTCACACACAAACTCATGTGCAAAGCGAGTTCATACACGAATATAACTTCACACATGTACTTACCCAGCAGATAAAGTTCATACTCGATCATATCTACACACACACATACACACACACTACGCTTCAACAGAGCAAGTTAACACATAATCACGCACATTCACACACACACACACACACAAATCAGTGTATGTTCGTACTTGACATCAACTCTCTGCGCGCACCCAGCTCACGTTAGAAGTAATAAATAAATACCATTTCAGCAATGAAAAACGTCACTGTCACTATCTAATACAAATTACTAATACAGGCATGTAGTACTACTAAACCACACTGAATTTATACATTTCCAATCAGAAAAGTTATTTCCAGCCCTTTATACCATTATATCTCTTTACCTTATTCCATTGACAGGTACCATACAATTAAGTTAGTGCTAATTCTTAATACTTCATAAAAACTCTCACTCATATTGCACCGTACGTACAGCGTTCCAGACCACGCAACACTTGTGTACTTAAGTAGTCTATATATACATACATACATGTTAGCATATGGATAAATATGCATGCGTAAATATGCATGCATAAATATGCAAGCATATGTATGTATGCATAGTACTGAGGAAACTAGTATATGCAAGCATATATATATGTATGTGTTTCTTATTATCATATAATATACGCATTCATTTCACGAGAGAATTTCTCTTTTTTTTGTCTGGGGAAAAAAAGGCTACCGGTTGGACGAAGATGAGAAAATAATATAGCCCTGGCAGGGGTTCGAACCCAGGATCATTATACCAAATTCCAAACTGAGCTACCGGGACAGTCGCGTATGTTAAGTGTATTTAGTTGTGTATATAATAAGAGATATAGTTTTTTTTTTAATTACTGTGTTACTTACTAGGGTACACATGTGAGATTGAGCTGAGAGTAGTTTTACCTGCTTATTTTAGGTCAGCACAAACCGAACTCTGATTAGATTATAACTGGTAGAATCTTTTGAGTATATAAAGGGATATGGGTGCTCTAGGGCTGAAATAATGACAATAAATGTATCCTAGTACCTTACATTTGGCGTTTTACTGACTACAGGGTATATGGTATTGAGTATCGAAAAGGACTTACGAAAGATTCTTAACACGCACAGACGAGTTTTTATAGGATGTTTAGTGATAATTAAACGACTCAGAACATCACCAACTTTCTACAAACGAAACCGAGCTCTCGTAACTGCACAAAGTGACCAGCCGTCCTATGTTCGCAGAACAGTTTGTTATACGATACCAACTTGTCTACAGCAGGATACAGCTATACTCGACTATGCTCCATGGTTATTAGCCTTTCGCGTATGTGAGTTAGAACAGCTTACAAGACGTAGCTAACTCCTGATGTCGTCATATTTTAATGGGATTTAAGGTAACTCGACCAATAAAGAAATTGTAATCTTACACTAATACAGGTTAGTGTGATAATATTGACGAAGAAACGATGACTTCTCATGATGAACGGTGACCAGTGAGTGAATGAGAGACTTTGGTCAACGCTCAACAACGTATATGAATCAACGTTGGAATGTAAGGGTGGCGGAAAACGGGAGATCTCCGAGAAACCAAGCCGATCGACTGCTTCGTCTGGCACGATGTATGCATGCGAAAATCCGTGGACCGAACCCAGATCGCTTTGGTGGGAGGCGAGAGATCTGAACCCTCGGCCACCGTGACCCCCTAATGACGACTAGGAGAATTATGTTATGATTACAGCGTATCGCCCGTGCTGTTAACGGCATTGGCTTCGTTGCTATCTAGCTTCTAGCTTGGTGCATGAGAATCATCGAAATAGCTAGCATAGAATGAATGGTGGTACTTAAGCACTGATTATGTAAAAAGGAGATCAGTAAGTCGATAGACGTGCTGGAAAGCAGATCGACATCTTCATATATAGGTACTTATTGTGTAAAACTCTAACGTTAAGAAGATGGCATCGGAGATCGAAGACTTAACATCTCTATCAGTGGCGACCATTCAGCCGGAAGTGTTCTCTGGTAATCATATGCATACTTCTCTGAAACAGTGTTGCTACTGTGGGAATTAATTTAGTAGATACTCGAATGCTCGTCGCCGTGAGCAAAGTCACTGTATGTAAAGTGTATCGTACAAGACTTACCTGTGTGATAACTGTGACGAAGTGTTTACTCGCAATGATATCTTGACTAGACACAGGAAAACATGCAAAGGAAAGGTTTCTCGTTCATCGGAGCATCAATGCAAGTACTACGGTAAACTCTTCTCTAGAATGTGTGCTCTACGCATACACGAAGAACTCAACTGTAAGTTGGGTATCGCCTACAAAACTTACTTGTGTGATAACTGTAGTTCTGTATATGCGAATAAACAAGGAATAAGCATTCACGTCAGAAACTGTACTTTAAAAATAACTACAACATAGGTGACTGTAGAATATGATTATTGATATACGATCATTTTTTATGTTTCCTTCAGGACTGAAATAAAATCGAAATTTATCAGTCAATAGACTCCCGCTTATTAATTTATTTTCCTGGGTAATATTTAATTACTCTGGATAAAAGTACTGACACTAGGGTGTTTTATGTAGAACAAAAGTAAGATGGAAGTTATTTTTGTAAGATTTATTTGAACTACACAAACACGAAAACTCGTTTCGTTTGCATAAGACTGCAAAGTACATGATAGGATTATAACTTAAATACGAAAATACCAAGCAGGCAATGTTAAGAAGTAACGTGGGACTAGATATCAAATGTTTAAAATAACGAAAATTTTACTGATAAATATGACTGCAACTGGTTTATTAAAATCAATATGTTACAAAATGTATAAGTTTTAAGCTTTAGGTTTGACAAAGGAAGTGGTGACTATCTTATTTTATATTCTTCTTCTTCTTCTTGGCCTTGAAGTTGGTTCTTATGACAGAGTCTTCCATGACAAGCCAGTGATAAGTATTAAGCGTACATGTACGATGAGTGTAAGTAAAATATTTTTTCGCTTAAATGTAAATGATAGATGAGCATAAAGTGTATTTTAGGTTACATTATCTTGATGTGATAGTGCTGGAAACTAATCAAGTATGCATAGTTATGAAATCTACATAGTTATGAAATGAAATGGTGCAGATAACTTTTGTAACAGAGCACCGTATATAAGACCATCTGGCAAGATGTAGTTCTTAAGGAAGCTACAGGCTCGCTCTCGAAAGTAACTACTCAAATAAACATATAAAGTCTTGCTGAAGTCAAAATCTCTAAAATATTGAGCTTGGTTTATGCCTATTCTGTAAATAAGATTGAATTTAGTAAAGAATTTTCTGAAAATCACAAGTGTTGCGTGGTCTGGAACGCTGTACGTACGGTGCAATATGAGTGAGAGTTTTTTATGAAGTATTAAGAATTAGCACTAACTGAATTGTGTGGTACCTGTCAATGGAATAAGGTAAAGAGATATGATGGTACAAAGGGCTGGAAATAACTTTTCTGATTGGAAATGTGTAAATTCAGTGTGGTTTAGTAGTACTACATACCTGTATTAGTAATTTGTATTAGATAGTGACAGTGGCGTTTTTCATTGCTGAAATGGTATTTATTTATTACTTCTAACGTGAGCTGGGTGCGCGCAGAGAGTTGATGTCAAGTACGAACATACACTGATTTGTGTGTGTGTGTGTGTGTGTGTGTGTGTGAATGTGCGTGATTATATGTTAACTTGCTCTGTTGAAGCGTAGTGTGTGTGTGTATGTGTGTGTAGATATGATCGAGTATAAACTTTATCTGCTGGGTAAGTACATGTGTGAAGTTATATTCGTGTATGAACTCGCTCTGCACATGAGTTTGTGTGTGAGTATAATAAAAGTCTGTATGATCAAGCTGATATAGGACACAATATATTATTGTTAGAAAATACTATCTTTTAATATTAGTATTGTGTATCTAGGTAAAGTATGTCGTATATACTAGTATATTTACGAAAATGTTAGATATAATATATTACATTTATTTCTTTAATAATGTAAGATGAAAAATTCAATATTATCCGAGTATTTAAGAATGATAGTTTCTTTCAGAATAGTACCAATAGGAGATAATGTTGACGTGTATGAGAAAATTTATTTGAGTACCTTAACTGAAATAAGTAACTGATCGGACCTTCAGAATATTTTATATGTTCATTAGGTTACGACTGAGTACCTTGACAGCATCAGATTGTACCCAGTGTGATGATTCTAAGTCATGGAATGTTCAGTATTATGGAAAAATTAATATGACTGCTATTTATAAAAACCAAGTGATATATATTATGTGCGTTTTTCTAGTCATGATAGGAATTCAGGTACAAAATTGGATACATTCATAGTACGTATGTGACTTCGGAAATAAATGATCAAATGTTACGTTGAGAATGATTTGATTTTGAAGTATATTTCATTGACTTTTACATGAGTTTTAATAGTATGTTCCAATGGAATTTTTTGTGCATTGCCCGACTGAGTAATATGTCTGGTGAAGTACAAGAAGTAATGAATGTGCGTTTGTCTAGATGAAAATTTGGTTTAGTTTGATGGATGAGAACGAAATGAAGGTTTCTACGACTTAGAAAAGTTTAGCGAATAATTATTATAGGCTATGATTTGACTGACATGATTGTACTGGAGATGATACCGTATGTAGCATGTGCCAGCCATTGATATTTGGTATAAGAGGGACGGCTTTTGGTTGTGTAAGGTTATATGATTGAAAGGTGCAGTTTATATATTCATGTGGTATGGTTGTCCGATTTAACATTGTAAATATGTGATGATATTTACTGAACGTAAAGTAATGAATAGTTTACTATGTGACCTGACTCGGTTAGTTAATTAATGCTGATATAATTCTAAAGTGTATGTTATGTGTGGATGATAAAATGCATTTAGAAGTATGGTTGTTTTGATGCATACAAATCTAAAATGATAAGCTGATTGTAGCACTGACCTGTCTTTATAATTTAGTAGGTAAACGAATATTACAAGTGTAGCTGGGTTAAGGGGCTGGGTAAAGTAGTAGGTAAGTGAAAAACAAAAGTGTTGAACTTGTGATTTAGAAAAGACTTCGCAGGAGGAAAATGCCTTATGTTGTATGAATTATAACGGTTTCGTATTAGTGGTCTATGTGTGCGATGATCATTTTAACACAAACAAGACTTTTGTTGTATCTGAAGACAAGTTAGCTAGAAAAACGTGTTTGGATTTCTAGTGTTGGTAAAAGACTGAGCCCAACATATGGTACGGTCAGAAAGCTTTCGCCAGTTTATCGTATGTGCTTGACCATGAGTCATGATAAGATTAATTTTTTACACTATATTAAACATGATTTTTACCAAGAGGGGTTTTGGTTCGAACCTCCGTGGACGCATCAGAAAAAAAAGCATGCCACTTGTTCAGAATTTAAAAAGAAATTCTACAGTGCATACATTTTTTCAAGTCCGAGCAGCCGTTTGCAAAATATAGACTTGTAAAGTCACAAAGATATATGTTTTATTATTCTCCACTACAGATATATGCTGTAGCTGGCCAGAGCTGTGTGTCTCGAGTCGACACGTTCACAATCGCCCGCACCACCCCCCTTCCCTAAGCTCACTTGACACCTTACCGGCCGTGGTGTGATCAGTATCTGTCTCTGTATCTCTCTCTCTCTCTCGTTCTCTCTGTCTCTCTAGCACACACGCTTCCAGCAGTCTCCACGTGAATAAAGTAAATGTATTTTAATTTGCTCGACCTGATTTAATTTAAAAAAATGTAATGTTATTGAAAATAATCAAATATACGTGTTAGTATTTTTTAAAATTTTTTTTTTTTCGCCATTGTTAACCTTAACAAATTAAATTACATAAAAAATCGTATTTTGGAAGCACTTTTTTAATTCATGGTGTTAAAAAATATGACGGTCTTTGATATCAATGTGCAAGGTAAAAATTAATCATACTTATGTTTAAATAGAAAAAAATACTGATGGTTCTTCTTACGTTTTTTGTTGTATTGTAATTAGTTTCATGAAAATTATGCTTTTGTCTGACTACTATATGTAGGGTAGAAAGGAGGGGTCGTGTATTGTTAAGACGAGCAAAGTAGAAATATCTGTTCTGTATAATAGAAATACATTGTTGGTTAATGTAAGTAGGTTTATATAATTTTTACGTATGGAATCGTTAAGAATGCTTAGGGTGAGAGAAAGAATTTAGTAAGTGACCAACACCAAAGTCCTTAGCACTGGAAGAATGGTTAGGTTTTAGTCTGACTGTGAGATAGGAACTTGAAATGAAATAAAGACGTATTAGAACTGAAATACATATGGAAGAAACTCTTAAATATATGAAATAATGTATTTGGTTTCAAATTTACATACTATGTACAAAAGCGAATGAAGAAAAGACCTGTAGCTTTACACGTATTCATTTGTAATCTCGCTTATTAGTATAGTGTATTTTACATACACGTTACGCATCGTATATGATGTCTGTTGATGGCGAAAAATGAATAACTATACTGGACGATATCTTCCATCTTGAATGATAATAACTCTAACTACTGGAACCTTACCCTACGAAGAGTGTTACATGCTACTGGCCGTACCGTAACCTTCTACAGATACGTCACTTCGGTAAGAGGCGAGATGTATTTTCAGAAAGTAAAACGTAGACGTAATTTAAGGCGAGAAAAAATGTTGGTATCTTGGTTTGCATTACGAGACAAAATACAGAGTCAAGATTTAAACTACAAAGGGTTGCTTTCCTTTATCTATAGAACGATATTTTTTGTGCTAGCAAAGAAATGTGAAATGTATATATGAATGCACTTTAAAATAAAACATGAAATTCGGTAACAAATATGTTTGTAAGGGTGGATATAAGATAAAAGGAAAAAACTTATATTAATAACTGCAGTAAGTATACGGATATCAGTAGTCTGGGAGAGGTTATATTTCAATAGTGAAGAGGTAACATTACCTTCAGTGAAGATAGAAAATATTCGTTTGTGTTCTTACCGCAAGCATGTATTAATGGAAAAATATTAGTATGTGTGCGTGAAGCTGAATGACATTAAAGTATTATTCATAGTATGTACCAGTGAGAAAACTAGGATATCTGGATTGGACAAAGCAACAACTAGAAACGGTATACGGGTTAGTATTTGATAAGGTCTCCTCTCTGTAGCTATACGTCGTTATTTAAGTGAATTGTAACCGTTACGTGTTTAACTTTGTGAGAATCGACGTCAACACCTTCTAGACACCAGTGCTACAAGATATTTACGTGTGGATACGCTGTATGAAAACTAGGAATAAGTAAATGTAATACAAACCAGTGTCGTACAGTATATTGATGTTAGAGCTGTAGACTGTATGCACGTATAGTATATAAGTACATATCATGATATTCTCCCTGGAAAGCAACAAGATTCGACGATGGAATGAACTTAGGAGAAAATTGAACCTGCTACGAATGATGTGTTAATGTTGAAGCCTTCATTAACTTCTGTTTCATATGTGAACAGCCCGGAATATTTGTCAATGACTTCAAGATACCCTTGTTGATTCTGTGACATGATTTACAGTACATGTTGACATGGTAGGGTAGGTGGTATGAGACGGAAAAAACATGTATTAATAAGGACAGTCTGGTTTATTTTATACTATGAGTGTTAAAAGTGCGGGCGCGAGTTCAGGTGTATTAAAACGTCTATCAGTCAATTAAGAATATGACGAGATGATTGCAACGAACATGTTGAAAGTTGAGAAGCTAAAGCATCTACGGATGTTCAGATTTTTATAATAAAAATGTAATTGTACTGATGTGTTAGGCTTTCTGAGGTATATTACATTATAATATGAAAGAAAATTCGGTTCGATAACCTTGAGAAGAGTTGGAAAATCACAGAGTTAAGAAATAAAATGTATTGTTGGAGTGCTATTACACTAAACCCTTACCGTATTAAGACACACATTGTAGGAAAGCGAACAGGATGAAGCACGTACCACTGTATGATATTTATTAAATTGAATGAATAAGAGATCTTTGTGTCAGGTTATATGTATTGTAACTTACCTATAACCACAACTCACTTCGGAAAAAAAATAGAATAGTATGTGTTTGATATTTCCTGTAACTAGTGGGAATTGTAGCAGTGAAGCAGAATTTTATCTACATCAGTGAATAAGTTATGACGTGATATGAGCTCGTGTTGAACAACTTCAGCTAGCACTGCGGTAGCTTTACCTCTGTTGGCGATATCTTCACCGGTGATAACTACCTACATGACAATGACTACGGTGGCGCATGGGACTTCCTTGTCAAAATTGGTAATATATGTGACTGGGTCAACGAAGCATGGATGAAGCTTCTGTTGCGAGGCCTAAGTTTTGCATTGTGACGACATGAAATTGATGTGAACACTAAACTAAGGTTTTTTTGTTGCTTATCGGGCAATATATGGACATGACTTTGAATGTTTTAAGGTGAAGTGTAAATACATTTTCAAGGTATGCGGTGTTTGTTTTACAAGTAATTAATTATATATTATATGTAAATAAAATTATATTAGTGGGGGAGAAAGAGTTTTTTAATTTACGTGGGTGTTTGACGAGAATAAATATTACGATTTAAATACTTTTTTCGTGTAAAAAGTAAATATACAATAAAAATAGTAATATATGAAACTAAGGTAGCTTTTCTGATATGGAAGAAGGCCAGTGATACGAGATTGGATGATGGTATATGCATGGCTGCGTGATGTCGTGTACATGAAACTGCTAGCTAAGCAGAGACAATGTCATACGCGCGTATATGTACTGCAGAAGAGTTCGGACAGGTTCTGACGGGACTGTTGGAGAGTGAAGGTAGAGTTGTGAGGGGGTATTCGATGGTAGGTGCGAGGGCGTAGGAGTGGTGTGTTTAGCATAAGTAGTATGAATATGTAATTGTACGTCAGTTTCTTCGATGGGGTGGTGTACACCATATTTGAAAGTAGTCGAAGAGTATTGCATATGTAACTGTCATGAAAAATATGATGTTTTCAAAACGAATGATTGATTTTATCGGAAATTTAATAAATATAGCTAATTTGGTAGGAGTGTGAGTGTAAACGACGAAGTTCTGTAGGAAATAAAGTCCTTGTAGGTATAATAAAAATATTTATCAAAAAGTTTTTTTAATAATTTATTGATTTTATTGGGAATTGATCGGATATAGCTAAGAAATAAGTCATGTTTAAGTAGTATTTATTAATGGTATTAAAATAAAGTTTTGGAAGTTATAGTTACAATGTTAAAAAAACGATAATTTTAAAATTGATGATCAATACATAATCTCAATCGATGGTTGTTACTACTTACGGTCATCTAGCTGCTATGTGAAGACACTGGTGACATGCTGCGTTGTGAGAATTATAAAGGAAATAATGTGTAGACGATGGGTAAGAAAGTGGTGGAAAAAATGGGTGAAGGGGTGGAGGAGGTGTAGTAGTTTGAGCTGGTTATATCACGAGTGACGTTGAGAGGGGAAAGTAGGCAAGGAGTGGGGGAAATTCATCACATGACTAACAGCCAATTAAAATAAAGGAATGGGTAGGGTTAGGGGAGGGGTATAAGTTAATATATACATGTAAAAAGTGGTGGGGGCGTCAGTGTGTCGATGGAGCTCGTCCGGGTAAGACGTGTCGATAGTTGATTTAATTAAATATGTTTTATATAAAAAGTTTTTTTATTAAATAATTTTTTATTAAATAGTTCTTTATAAAAAGAATTTTATTTAAAAGAATTTTATTAAAAATTTTATTTATTAAATATGTGCGGGGTTATAATGGAATCAGAAATCGAAAAAATTTTGGAAGAAACACCAAGATGGCGGCCAGAAACAATATGGCGTGCGGAAACAAGCTGGAGGTAATATTTTATTCGGAATTTTTTAAAAATTTTAAATTTTTGAAATTTTTTGAAATTTTTTTTTGAAATTTTCGAAATGTTGGAAAATTTTGGCAATATGACACTCAAGGTCAAGGTCAAGGTCACGGTTAAATGTCAAGGTCATAGAATATGGTGGCCGGGGCCGTGACGTCACAAATGGCGGGTGGTGCCTAAATTGGGCGGGTGCCTCACTTGGGCGGGTGCCTCACACCGAATCCTGCACCAGAAGGAACTAAATCTATCTACTACTATTCGTAGACACTCAATATTTTTGGTTTCGTTTTCCGTTCAACGTGTACAGTTATTTAAATTACCAGCAACAAAAATTTCGCCCAAATGAGGGAAAAGTTTTAGAGACCTCTCTCATTTATGTAAGTAGCTGAATGCAGAATATCAAATATTCTGAATCAGGACAGGTAAGGTTTATATTCACACCTAAGTTCTCCAGAATCAGGACATATTTGTATTTCGTGTCAGTTTTGTAAATCAAACATCATTTCTACGTGTACGGTACTTCACCCCAAAATTCACAATTTAATTCTAAACTAGAACCAAAAATTATTCATGCGGCTTTTTTTTTTTTTAATAGTTTTGTTGTATCTTTGACTACTCCGCTCTGTTGTGGAATCCTAGGCATGGTGTTCTGAATGACAATCCCTCTCAATAGTAGGGAATAGCCGAAGCTGGCGCACAGGCTTCAGGCTGTGGGCACGCAGGCAAGGCTGCCATCTTGGATTACGTCACGGCGGCCATTTTGTTGTGGATGGCGGCCATCTTGAATCAGTCGGCCATCTTGTATTACATCACAGCGGCCATTTTGTTGTGACAAAATGGCCACATGTCATGTCACATGTCATATCATGTCACATTATGTCATATCATGTCACACTACATCATATCATGTCACACTATGTCATATCATGTCACACTATGTTAAATAATGTCACATTATGTCTTATGTTATGTTTTATGTCATGTCTTATGCCATATGTTATGCCTTATGTTATGTCTTATGCCTTATGTCATATGTTATGTCTTATGTTATGTCTTATGCCATATGTCATGACACATCATATCGTCCATCTTGTCGTGTCCTCCATCTTGTTTCAGGCAGTCATTTGTTTGAGGGAATTTTTCCCTGCGGGAGGAAACTTTTTCCCTCGAAATTTCCCTCTTCGTCTGCTGGGGAGATCATGTTTGTTTCCATCATTAGCTACTAGGCGGCGCTAGTGTCGCAGTTTGTTTCCATCATTGACTGCTAGGTGGTGCTTCAGTCGACATCCGCTATGTTTGTTCCAACGTCTACATCGCCGTCTGCTAGAGTGCTCTAGTATCGCTATTGGTGCAAGGTTGAAGTAGCTTGTGTATGTATATGGGAGAATAGACCTTATGATTTTATTGTTAGAGAGTTAAAAAATTTTAGGTCGCCGGATGTTGGTTTTGAACTTGCAACCGTTGTGTTACCAGACATGTGCCCTAGCCCACTTTTTTTTTTAATTTCATTTCTGGTTTTATTATCAAAGGTATGGTTACATAAGCCTGGTACATCAAAGGACAGTCATGAACACAAACAGGAAATCATGTGAATGCGCAACTTGAAACATTTTCGACATTGTGTCATGAGTTCATAACTATGTCTTGAAGAAGAGAACACAAAAACACTGGTAAGGCGGCCGCAGTCATCATGGCAAGTGTCACGGATTCGTGGAATGTCACACAAGTTGATAACACATCACTACGTTCTTAGTAACATGGAGCAAGGTTTTAGAAGAAAAATAAATATCTCCCGAACCACTGTTGTAACGTACCCCTCCGAGCCATGTTCCATCTGTCCTCATGGAGGACCATGATGAAATCAGGTGTCGAGACGGCGGGTAATGCATCAATCAAAAAGTGGATAGCATGCAGGATAATCCAGTGAGCAGCACGTATACGAATTGAAGGAAAGGCGTAAAAGTCACAGTGTAGGAGTTGTACATCGGAAACGTCTCTGTCATGAATCAGCCGTGTCACATGGGACACGCACCATCGCCAGATCGGTATAGCATGGTCGCACATGGTGATGCGATGTATAGCAGTGTCGACACCTCCACAGAACTGACACATAGTATTGTCAGTGAGATGTATTTGGTGACGTCGTAGGGCCGTCGAAAAAATATTGTTGAAGAACCCAAAAGCTGTGGAACGTAGATCCGTCCCAATATGCGGGTCGCTGAGTGCCCGCCAGGAGCGTGACCATCGTAAAAACGGTCGGTGCAGTGTCACCGCCGGTGTAAAACTAGTGTCAACCATACGTCGATACAACAATTTTGTCGTAACAACACTTCCGTCGGGGAGGTTGTCAACTAACGCCGAGATAGCATCTCGAGCATTTCGATAAAGTGCGGGTAAACGACGTCCCGCATCCCACGTAGAGCGCTGTAGGGCAGCATAGACATCATTCCGGAGTATTGTGGCTATGGCAGTGGAGTGGTAAATAGCTTGACATTGAAAGTCATGATTGATCAATCCTAGTCCTCCAGATTGAAGTGGTAGGTAGAGTTGTGAGCGATTAGTTTTGAAGATGAATGACTGCCAAATAATCCACCCGACATATTGTAAAATCCTTGCATTGCATTGCCGTGGCAGTGGAAATATATGCGCTATGTACCACAGTTTGGAAAGAACAAAAGTGTTCACCAGAGAAACCCGTTGTATGAGATTGGTACGTCTAGTGTGCATAGTAATTTGTTTCGCTCGTAATTTGTTCACCGCCAATTGCCAATTAT
>PNEQ01065429.1:0-41492 GCA_003012365.1 Medauroidea extradentata
ATGTTTTGAATCCAGTGTACAAAATTGTTATTTGCACTTAAAACTTCCTCATGTAATTATTAATTAACGTGTTAGAGTGATCCATTAATTATGAATAGCTGGAATCTTTGTAGCCCTATTCGAGGGAATGAGTATTTTATCTGTGATGTATTTTTTTTCAGTGTTTTAATTTTTTTGTAATTAGGGTTTAGCTAATTTTCAAGTTCACATGATAAAACTTCTAATTTCATTTAAATTTAAAAAATTGTTAAACAAAAATTCTACTTGTTATTAGTTGTAAGCACATAATGTTTAATTATATTCAAAAGTGTATGTAATTTATGTGGTTAAGTGTAAGAAAAGGTAAAATGCCTTAACTTCGCCACATTATTAATAAAGACGTTATATTATATTATTATTATTAAAATAGGTCACTTACTATGTTTTACACCTCATAACACTGTTTCTCTCTGAACGTCCCTTACCATTGTCTCCAGCCGAACCCTTCATTTTAACTTTAAATCTAAATCGATAGTAGATTTAAATTGTTTAAATCCATGACCAGGTTTTGTTTTTTCACGTGGATAGTATCCTCCTAGAATTTCGACATTTTTTTTTGTTCAGAGGTTCGACGAGGGTGAATAGGCGACCTACCGCCCGAATGCTACACTCCGATCTCTCTTTTATTTTTTCCAAGACACAACGAACACACATACCAACAAACTCCATTTTTCGAGGGTCCACTTGCATCCCATGCCATCCTCGGCAGACTTTCACTCCGACCTTCCTGCTGCAGACGACCGACGGGTCAGCAAAGAAAACACTGATTTCACGGTCCCGTTTTTAACAGGACTCCTTGATTCGTCAAGCGCTGCGTGTTTTCTGTGCCGGTGGTCAGTTCCACCCCCCGCCCTCGGCCTTCCTCGTCGTGTTGGGGACATCCACAAGGAACGGTAACACCCTTGCAACGTAAACTTTCTCTTTTGAGGGGCGAAAAAAAAGAAGGGAGAAACGGGGTGTCGTAGTCCATCCCTTCCCGCAAGTTAAAAACAGCGGTGAAATATTTGCTTTTCAGGGACGACTTTCCAATTTGGCCTCCTTCTTCGAAAATACCGTTGTCCGCTGAGTCTGGGAGTTTCTTCTTCAGTGTCACAGACTTCGAGGTACGTGAGCGACATGGGTGACATGTCTCCGTGAAGCCACCATCGCGTCCTCATTCGATACTTGAGATTCTCCAGAAGAAACGCAGTTATGGTCGGATTTTACCACGTTGTCGCCGGACAAGGACAAGGCAACTTCATCGCGGATGTTGAAGGTAAGCGCTCCTGGCCCCGATTAAATACCGATCACTAGAGATTATGGTTTTTCGCGGAAAACTTGACTGTTTGCTGTTCGCTTGTACGTGTATCTGTTACCCTATTTGACTGAGCCTACTAGAATCCCGCTGTTGTAATATTGTATGCCTGTTATTGATCTGCAGACAGCTATGTTGAGTCACGTACATCACCCAATCATATATGTTGCAAGAAACTACGGCGATATACCATCGTCTCTATTGATTACTATACTGCACCGAGGCAGCGCAGGTGCAAAGCAAGTAGAATGGGTCTTCAAACAGTCAATGCGAATCAGTGATTGCAACCAGTGAAATGTTATTCGCTGAAATTCCGGTTAACGATCTATTTCTGACTAATGGACTTATGCAGAACTCGCTAAAAATAAGTTAAGAACATGGGCCGAGTGTCTCGATTTTCCAGCTAATTATTTTATTGTTATTTTACTTAACACACAATAACTTCAGCAATAAAAATTCAAACCCCTTATCTTATACAATCGCTGAAACAGTGTGCGAGTGAAAAATTTGGATTTTATGCCGAATTAAAAATATGTGCCGATCATAGTTTGTTACATTAGCAATTTTCTTTTCTTAAATCGGTAGTACTTACACGGTATTTGTAATAATGGCTATATTATAGGCCCGACGAAATTCACTTGACTAATGTTTACGAAATGCAAATGACCCACGCTCAAAATTATAAATATCGCCACGAAATTCGAGGAAACACGCTAGTGTAAATAACATAAAAATCAATCCCGTTCCTTTTGCTTTTCAAATATATGTTGACATTTGGTAAAGAGTGTATAGACAAATATGCATCAAGACAAAAAAAATTCATTTAATTTGTTACAAACTGTAATTTAATAGCAGTCAATTTTTCTGGTCATAAAAATATTTTGAAATCTTCGAAAGTTTTGATGTAATTAATATTTTATTTTAGTTAGTGGTTCCCAAGTTCGCATTTGTTAAAACTGAGTGTGCAGACGTTTCTCCGTTGAGGAGGACGAAAACGTATGCACGAATTGGAAGTGAGATGTGCTGTGAGAAACCTTGATTGGTCTGGGTGGCAACAGAGCAACAAGATAAGCGAAGGCGTGGCGACTGATTAATTCCGGAATAATTAGAAACGGGTTAGTTAGGACCTATGTTTTGTTCGCGCAGTGTAGCGGTGACTCGGAGCAGCGAGGAGGAGCAGAGAGACAAGAACTGATTATTCGGCATTTCTAAAAGAACATCAGATTCAGTGACACGTAATGAAACTAGCTGTTTTAAATAGCAGCCCAGGCTACACTGGAAATCTGTTTCTACTTTGAAAATTTTTAATTACTTATAAAATGTTTCCGGTTTTGTATCAAAACTTTGTTATCAAGTGGACAGTAAATTACTTGGACTATACAATACAGCAGTAATTCTGAGTACTCGAGAATTTCTTTACATTTGAAATACAATAATTAAAAAAGGTATGTTAACTAACCAAAAATTCTATACAAAAGTGACAGCAACACGAAGTTGTAGTCTAGTGTGCATTTTCTTTAAATACGTCGAGTTATTATTAACACTATTATTATTTTATGTTTCTAATTACCGTTAGTGCTTAGACGTTTTATTTATTTTTTATCTGAATTAAGTAATATGACGAATTCAGTGTCACGTAAATTCTCAGTAAGCAGTATAATATTAGCATATCAATAATTATATTTATATTGATAATGTCAGTTCAAAGCGTCAATCAAACATCTATTTACTTCAACTAATAACCAAATCTTTACGTTGAACGAAGACGTGTCCAGGACAAAGAAATACGACGTTATGCCTTTCAACTGGTGGGTTGGTAACGAGTCGGCTTCAAAACAAACTTAGACTCACTACATACGTCTAGGATTTGAACCTTGAAGCTTACACAATTTCGATGTGAAACGGTAACATCCATACAAATAAAATTATACTAAGTGCCCAAACTGTTTCTTGTCAAGTGCACGCTTGAAAATATAATACAAAATATTAGGGCTTCAATTTAAAAGCCTCCCCCAGTTGACTAACTTAAGAATAATACAACAAATAATAACATGTATTTACAAATCTCTGTAGGACATTAAATTAAAGGTCGAAAAATGAAATGCACGTTTCGTTTTTTTTTTTTTGGTAGGCATTCTATTTTACTTGTATTGTTTGCGCAGTGAGATATCCAGTGGTGAAAGTCTAATGAATTTCTTTAAAATAATAACAGAAATATTTTAGACCCAAAATAACACCAATTTAGTATGAAAATAAGTCAAAATAAAGTAAAAGACTTTTTTGCGAAAGAACGGTGTGTTATTTTACTTAACATCTACATAGAGCTGTACGTGTGCATGGCTGCTCTTAGTCATAAATTTTTTTCACAGCATTCAGTTTTAAGAAATTGCGAGATTTTGCACCAAAGTAAAAAAAAAAGTAACTATTGTAGCCTTAAGATTCCACTTTACACCTGAAATACAAACTCTTGGTTTTTAAGTTGCAATATTTGTTTTGATGTATAAATTGATAATGTTTTCTTGATGAACCAATTTTTTATCTATAGGCTACGTTCTTTAACATTTACGCTAAATTTGCAGTACTTTTTAAATACAATTCGTAAACAGCGAGAGAGAAAAATTTGAATAGTTTACTTTTTTCTCTCTCACGGTTTACGAATTGCATTTGATAAATCATGCAAACTTAGCGCAAAGATATTATAGAACAAATACAACAAATAGTGTCTACAACCAAACTTTTTTTATTTATACTCTAAACCAAATATTACTACTAGCAAACCAATAATTTGTACATCAGGAAAAGACAACGGTGAATATACGAATTAATAAAAACTAAACACGAGCCCGTGTCATTTATCATGAAGAATATTTCTTAAAATATTCCTGGTCAAAACGTAGCGAGATTTCATTGAATCTTTGACATAATTAAGCTAATTTAAATTTTACAATAAAAATTTTCTTTCGCCGAATAATACACACTAAATAACTCCCAGCAACGATTTCATCCAATAATACGCACCTAATAGTACAAAATGTCATGATTCTATAAAGAAAAAGTGCCAGTTATTTGCCGCATCCTTAATTTATTAAACGAAAATTAATATTATTTACAAAATGGGGTAACGCAGCCTGTTAATGATGCCGGCCAGAATTAAGGAGCTGGGACAAGCGGCATTTCAGCAGTTCATTACTTCCGGGTGTGTGACCAGAGTTCTGCGGGCCCGCCACCGCCCCCGTATAAATCTCGCCTCTGTCTTTGCAGCACCGCAAACAGAGGCGGTCTGGGAGCGCGAAGGGGCTGGCGGGGGCAACCCCCGGGGGCGAAGACGGACTGCCGACATTAGCGCAGATTTCCTTGTCCATTTGCGCTAACTTTCTTGCCAACTCGGCCCGCCTCGGTTGCGGCCGCAAAGCGCGCTCGCACGAGCCGCCGCGGGCAGAAACTTCGCTAATCCATCCGGGCCGGGTTGCCACAAAGGCACTGCCTCTCGTTGCGAGAAACATCCTCACCCTCGCCGCCGCATCTCGAAGAAGCAACATCACAGCATATCACCGACGCTCTGCCCGTAGACCGAATGTTCTCCCAAGACATACCTAGAGGCTGGAGTGACGGTTAGAGACGATGGACTTAGAGGTGATGGTATATCACGAAAATGTTTTGTACCAACATACCCTTGAAAACACTGTAGTTTCTTGTGACCTGCATTATTAGTTGATATACGTCTGACACAACGTAGCTGTCTGCAGACCGATGACAGACATAAAATATTACAATAGCGGAATTCTTATTGGCTCAGTCAAATAGGGCAACAGTTCTACGTACAAGGGAAAGCCAGGAATTTTTTCATAAGCTCGGTTTCAACGCACGCTCAGCTTACCAGAGGATTACTGGCTTTAGCGTGCACGTGGAGATGTTGTCCTATTTGACTGAGCCAATAAGAATTCTGCTATTGTAATATTAAATGCCTGTTATTGGTCTGCAGACAACTACGGAGTGTCATACGTACGTCACACAACATAATGTTCTACAATAAACTATAGTGTTTTCAAGGGTATGTTGGCACATATAATTTTCGCGATATACCATCATTAGGGCCCGGTAGTTTTCGGAAAATATTTTTGCCCCACTTTGTTTCAGTGCCTTACGTGCACACCTGCAGCTCAGCTTCATGATTATTGGCAGAGTGTTTTGTGCAGAGTTGTTATTAATTTGACTGTGCCATTCAGTACATGGGTAACTGTGACACAACACGTCTGTGATTTGTGGGTTCGACCTCCAGACGTTGTATGTTACGGCACCCAATCACTGACCACAAAGCAGAGATGCAGGTGTGCACGTAAGGCACTGACACAAAGTGGTGCAAAAATATTTTCGCGAAAACTACCGGGCCCTAACCATCATCTCTTGTGATAGTGTATCAAATAGGCGCGACACGGCGACACTAAAATTTCTCTTTATAGCAAACACTAGTTTGGCTGCTGCAAGACAAATAATAAAAAACACTACATGTTAATAGCTCATTGCCGCTATATACTAACTTCTAGTATCACTGTAAAAAACTTACTAAAATGTTTAGGAAGTAATTAACCTAAACGCAGTATGGGACAGTTACCATACTTCCGCCTTGTAAATATGTAAACTTTTACAGTTATTACAGTACAATTCTGGTAACTTCAGTATACATTTGACTGTTGTATAAAAATGCTTCGGAGTGCTACCATGGATGTCTGGGAAACAATTCTACAATACCTACTGTCTTGGCGTTCTTATACACACGTGTGGAAAATTTACAAACTATTTTTTAGATTGCACGACAGCCACATACGTTAACAGTATTTGTTTCCAAGCCCCCTTTTCCCCCGTTCATTTGTAATAAATTTTAAATACCCACTAACATTTCGAAATGTGGAAATAAAGGCACAATTATACGTCTGCTCAAAAAAAAAAAAAGTTACGATTTGCTTATAATAGCCAACGAAAATCTCTGATAAAATAAATAAACGCAATTCACTATCAACTCACCAGCTTTACCAACATTTGGGAGCAAAATTAAACTCAGACTCGAATAAAATCGACATAATGTCTAATCGAAATTCGCATTGCGTCCGCCATTTCTGTCGAGCTGACGTCACAGATACATCGGTGCTGATTGGCTGACATCTTTTGTTTTTCATTTCGTGGCGGTCGGTCACTTATGTCGCGCCTACCACGATGCATACAATGAAAAATTTTTTTTTTTTTTTGCATATTCACATTGATGTACGGGAGAATACTAATGTCATGCTCCGCTGTTTGTACTGTTTTTACGTTCATTATATTTTTAAGTTTAAACGAGAGCAGGTAATTCAAATCGGTTTGAAAGTCTTGTTTAAAATTATTTTTGCCGCAATAGCTAATGGTTTCAAGACAAGAAATAATACAAATAGCTAATACGGTTTCAACTAAAAAGTCAACTAAAAAAATTTTATCGATTAAATAATTAACGAAAACTACTGTATTTATTGTTATGAAATAATTAGTCAACATGATGAGAACAATTTTAACAAAACTGCCACACCGATTTGTGAAATATGTTCTCGTTTATACATACAAAAAAATCAGTGCGGAAAAAAGAGCACTGAAAAAAAATTTCGTACGAAGTCTTCGCTGCAAAAATTTTTTTTAGTAACTACAAAATGATTTTGTGGTTACCACAATATTTCAGTGGTGTCAGCAAAATGATTTTGGGGTGACAACAAAATCAATTTTGCCGGGTAAATTCCCACAAAATATTTTGTAGCCGCCACAAAATATTATTTTCCTGTGAGTAAACAGGGAAGCATGACTTTAATAGAGACACCTGAATTACGCGAATAGGTTCCGTGAGTAGATGTTTTTCAAACATTGTAGCTCATTCCCACGCTATTGATTGTATTGTTCAACTCTTATGCGCCTTGCGACTTAGTGTCTTGATTTACGCTGTCTGATTGGTAGAGTCAAATAAGAAACGTCTCCTTACAAATACATAAGGCCAATGGATACACGTCGTTTACCCTAAAGGCGATTGACCTAAAGTGTAGGTTAAACGCCTTTAGGGCAAACGTCTTTAGAGCAAATTACTTTAGGTCAAACGACGTTAGGTAAACGCCTGTAGACTTGGTTTCAAGTGATTTTCTAGAGAAGACAATATTTTAGGACAAACGCCTTTAGGACAAACGACGGTGCAAAAAATACTTTTTAAGACAAATGCCTTAAGGGCAAACGACGCGTTCCCAGGCCAATAACAAAATTATGTTAACGGATGTTGTATTGAAACCTAACTTTCGCGAAAAATTTGTTGCTAGAAAACAGGTGTGCTAGGTATTCATAGGCCCTAATGTATGTTAAGTAAAAAAATTTCCCATTCATCATTGACAACATTCCTATACATTTTTAGAAAACCGACAAATGTATTACTGATGTTACTATGCTTGTATATGTAGTAACAATGCTGTACTGAACTGTTGATATACTTACAAGCTATATTATAGTAGGTTTCCTATAGTTAGAGACCTGAAAAATTCGCGTTTTCTTTAAGACACATGCTAGAATTCCAGCAATTGTAAGTTCGCGTCACTTTCACAATTGGCCCTTGACTTATTTGACACCTCGTGTAAGTCGCTGACCCAATACGTACATTCCACTGTATCAGCGAGCAGCTAATTAACAGCCGTTGTCTGCTCGAGTAAATAAATGTTATTGGAGGCTAGCCTACACGTCGGCGAACCCGCGAATTTTTCCGGTCTCTACCTCTGTTGTGTATGGATAAAAAACATCCAATACGATTTAGGAAGTATGTTTTGTTTTTAATTTTTTTTTTACACTGAAGTCACGCGATTGGGTTTGGTCGGTCACCAAATTAAGTCTGACACCGGCCAGCGATTCATGATTTTAAAATGGCGGCAATAAAAAAAGGCAAACAATTTTGTACATTTGTTACATTCTTTCGCAGCCCATTTTATACGTAATTTTATTTATGTTAAATATGATGTTCATTTCGTGTGTATTTCTTCACAATTTTGAACATTGTGCGTTTGGTTCCACTTCGTTACGGTTTTGGTTATATGTGTATTGTTTGCTATGAGTAGATCGAGAAGGCGCATTCGTTACTAATTGGACGTTTTAGAACTTTACTCGGGTAAATATTTGTATGCCTGAAGCTGTAATTTTGCACTACATACCCTATCCTCGTGAGTTATTATATGACATGCACCTTTAGGCGTTACAAAAATTCAAGGGGTTACCCTGGGTAGGGTAAACATTTCACCGTGAGGCATTTAAACAGTAACACAAGTGAAGTCCAAAAGTGACACGTGTTAACTCGATTGGCGTCTCGAACAACTCCTAGTTAAGCCACGGTGTTGTTATGAGTAGAGGCCGGAAAATTTCGCGGAGTCAATGACCTGCATGTTAAAATGCACTATCCTATACATACTCAAACCCCGACCATTTGTCCAGTAGCTGCTACTCACTGGAACAACGAACAATGAAAGAATAGACTGGGCTTGAATATGTATAGGACAATGGATTCTAACATGCAAGTAATTGAATCCGCGAAATTTTCCGGCCCCTAGTTATGAGACAAAATACACAAAATATAACGTAAAAATGTAATGTTTTTTAATATTTCATGCAATGGGACAGAATAACGTACTGTAGGACTATTTGTCGACAAACGCCATCGCATTTCTGGGACAACATAATATTGCAATGTCGTATGTCCACAATAGTACAGTACGTAAAAATATAAACATTGGAACAACGTGTTTACAGAAATTTGGTCGTTATTTATTCCGTTATTTGTACCCCACATTTAAATTATCATGTTCAAGCAATTTACGCTAAGATTATACACCTGTAACTCGAAATTATTATTATTTTTACCTTTGCGTAGTTAAATTACATATGCCTATGAATTTTTCGAAATCGACACTCTTATTTTAATAGATTACACAGAACATGTCCAACTCTCGGATGTTTCCGAGACCGTAGAAATATGATATATATTTAATTTGACGCAAAGGTGTAAAATCATGCTCGTAGGAAATACGATGTAGAATTTTTTTTTACTGAAATAATTAATTTTGTTTTTAAGTGTACGTATTCTGCGCAAATGTCTTGTAAGAAAATGAACAAAATATCTTATGGGCTGAGATAATTTGAAGACAAAAATATTGCCCACACCCAACTTTGAACAAACCAAATCATATGCTGGCGTAATAATTCCGCCATTGTGATGCTGTCCACCTGCTGGAATGACTTCACGTTGCAAACAAACACGAGCATACTTTCCACTCACAAATAAAGTTAAGCTAGTTATGTTCTGCCAATAGGCAACAAACAGTATTCCGTGATGTGTGACTGCATGAGTTACAAAGAAAATAAATAAAACAACAGTAACATGGCTGAGACATACTGAGCATTGCTAACTGTGTACTTGAGACTGAAAGTTTATTGCTCTATAAAGACTGGCATCTTCTTGAAGAAAACAGCTATCAAGAAAATAACCGAGAAAAATAATTTTGTGTGGATTCATTTCACAACTCCAGAGCCAGCTTCCGTGGAGAAGAAAAAATAAGTTTGCTGCGGAATTTTATACCAAAGAAACCATACATCAAACAGTGGAGAGGATGAGGAATAGAAAAGGAATAGAGATACCGACCCACTAACTCAACATTTTTAGAGGAAAAGAGTGGGGGAATGTTGACAGAGAAGGAGATCTAGAGAGAAATACAGAAGAGAAAGAGAGAGGAAAGAAAGATTAGTCGTTTGTCCGTCGCTAGAAACGTAGGAAGTAGTCACCGAGACTTCGGTTAGAGAAGGGGGAATGGTAGAAGAAGGGTTAGGAGGGAGCGAGTCGCCATGTCTGCCGTACAGTTCCGAGAACGTATCCCATTGGTCGGATTCAAATTCCTTCTTCTGACTTCCAACAATCCCCAGGTAACCCTATTTATCATCTTGAAGAAGATAAACAGCGGCGAAAGAAAAAAAAACACACGCACACATGGAAACACCAAAATAGAGAATCACAACCTACCTTCTTCCTCCAGGTATTATAATACTAACGGTGTCAAAAACATCGTAGTCATAAATATTCTCGTCGCCTTGGCTAACTGTGCTCGGACATTTTATAATTAATCTTAAGGATTGTTCGTTACTTTTTAAACCAACCAGCTAAACCTTCTTAAAATTATGAATGTGTATCTGCGCGAATTAAGTGCTGAGTTCAGACATACAGCGAAGTAGGACATCAGGTCTTACGACACTTTAAGCGACAGCAGAATGTAGCTATAAAACGTACAAAACGAATGTTACAAGTTAGAATTGACATGCCCATATTTACTTAAATTGTTTGCGATGACTATCATTCAACTATGTATAATAAAACAGATTACTTTACTAAACACTTTATGTTCACTTTGACTTAGAATTCTACGATAAAACCTGAACCTATTTTTCACAATGTCTTACTCCAAGAATAATTTTCTCTTTCAACTGAAACTGTAATGTCCTGCATAGTGATAGTGATGCAGTGGTAATCACTTCTAAAAGTTTCTGAGCTAAATAAAATGGCTGTGGTACAGACTAAGTATTATCACAGGCAGGTAAAATTTCGCTACAGGTCTGTAAATTCACGCCGACTGGTTAGGCTCTTTAAAATTCAACTGTTCTGGCGGCAAGATAAACTGTAAACTGCTGCACATTTCTTAACTTCTCCTGCAAGCCAATAATTTCAAGGGCATGCAACTAAGAACGCATTTTGGGTCAATAACAAAAAGTTCAGCGGCATAGTGGCCAAACCCCATTCACACACGTGACATCGTACAGCACTGTAGTAGTAAAATCCGGACACCTAAATAACATAATCTGCTTCAGATTGTAACAATACTGATGATGATGATGATGATGATGATGATGATGATGATGATGATGATGATGATGATGATGATGATGATGTCTTTATTGGCAATGTGGCCAAGTTATGTCTTCTGTTACACGCCAGACTCTTCGGCTGCTGCAAATGAAATGCTATTTATATCCTAAGCATGCCTGTCAGTAACAAGCTACATCTTTCGGTGCAGAAATGTAACAGTGCCAGACAGAGCAGGTAAAATAAGTAATTATCAAATTGCTAAATCTATTTCTCTTAAATATAAATAAAATTATGAACTAGCAACACTGCCTTTCTTCAACACATACCGAGGTCTGTTCACTGTTTGAGTAGTTAAAGAGACGTAATAAGCCATGCAAAAAAATTTTACCCAAATTTTTGTTTCCTTTACAGCGGAAAAATACTCACACTAAATAATTTATTGGTTTTCGAAAAAAAAAAAAAAATTCTTTTTTGATTATATCTTCGTGTCATATATATCCGTAAATATAAATAATATTTGTGGCTCGATTTGTTTTTAATTTCTTCACATATAACTATCAATCTCACTAAAACTGAAAATCCCATAGTACTTTAACCAGCAGTTCCCTCCATCAGGCCCACCAATTCGATCCGAGTTCAATTCTCGAAAGATATTTTTACGGAGCTGAAAATATTTTGTAATATCGAAGAAATGTACTAAATCACAATAATTCTTCCGCGCACATGTCATAAATTTTCGGAACTTCTTTACTACTTTTGGAAAATTTTTTATACTCTGTAATATGTTATTTTACACCTCAAGCCGTTATCCGCGACATGTAGTTTCAATAGTCAGTTCATTGTGTTCGTTGGAATTCACGGCGTACATGAAGCAAAAACGTGCATTTTTTGACTTTGAAATACCAGTCAGAGAAAACTGACTGAGCTATTTTTTTTTGTAAAAGGAAACGTTAATTACGATTGTCGTTTTCTGATTAAAAAAAAAGAATGAATGTGACGCTTTCATATAGTTGTTATAGCAAGAAATGTCTACCGGTAATAAAAATGTTTTTTTTTTCTGGAATTCATGATATACAATATTTTTGCTCAGGAAATATGAATAAAGTCTCTCTTAGCTCCGAACGAAGTACGAAGGTATCTTTCACAAACTTGTAATTACGACGCTGCAGTGGCGTAGTCACGTTTTGTATAAGAGGGTGGGTGTGGGGGTTAACTTGAGAATAATATAACAAACACTGTCCACCCCTTAGAATGAAGGGTCCGAGAGTCCTCCCACGGGAAAATTTTGATTTCAAGATACAACATAGTGTTACTTTGGCCGTTTATCGTAACAAAATATTTCATATTCTGGACAAAAATTTTTAATCTTTAAATACGATTCGTTTTTTAATTTTGTGGCTTATTAGGTGAGGGGGGTTAGAACCCTCAAGACCTCCCCCCCGGGGGCTACGCCCCTGCGACGCTGGTCAAAACTGCGTAAGGCGGCGAAGGTGAAGAACATATGCTTGTGTTGCGCAAACCGCGAAGGCGTGCCTAATAATATATTCTCGGGGCGTTGAGTGGACATGATTTATACATTTCGAGCGGTATCGGAAACCTTCAGAAAACACAGGGGCGGCCGCGGTAATTTACAAACCGTCAGCGCACGAGAAGGAGCTCGAGACAACAAGAAAACCCCGAGAGGACACTAGGACCAGAAAGAGAGAGAGAGAGAAAGGTGTAGGGGCACAAGAAGAGCCCAGCCCGAAAATGTATTGAGCTGCGAACGTGGAACAAGAAATATAAAAACAAAAAATATCAGCCAAGCATATCCGTTCTGGCGGAGGATTTATGGGGAGTGAAATATTGTATCGCGCGCGGCGCGGTGTTGCGTTTGCCGTGTTTATTGATGTATGGTAGCCGGGGATGTTTGGAGGTTAGGCCGCGCGGGATCTGCCCCGTCGTGGTTCTCCGACTTGCCCGCCCGAAGTTGTCGCGCCTCCAACAAAATTCTCAAGGAAACATGTTAAAACAAGAAATATGAACAGCCCGTGTATCTTCGGCGACACGAGAAAGATGATGAAGTTTGGGTCGTCCGTCCTCTAGGTTGTGCAGAGGAAAGCCAAAGACGAGCGGCTCCAGTGTATTTTTAGTGGTTCTTTGGACTCGTAGTACGCAAATACAGGCTACTCTTGGTAAAGAGATAACTTTTGAAGACTTGGCTTAAGGTCGGTGACACCAACTTGACAGAGTGACAGGAAATGTAAAAGAACCCAACGTTCGTCAGGAGCGATTTCGAGAATTCATGGAACTCTGATTAATATGGCCGGATACCGGAATTGAACCTGGGCCCTCCCGAATGCGAGTCCAACGAATTATCGTTATGTATCACCTCGCTCGGTCGGTTACATACGGTCTTCAAAAATGTTCTCGCTTTACAGTGATTATCCCATTACTGTGTTTATTGTGAAATTTCATTCCGGATTCAACCTGAAGTGGACTAACAAATCCCGATTGAAGCGTTACTGTAAACACACCCACACTGAACTGAAGAAGAAGTGTGTTAAGATAATACAATCCAATCACCGCTGTGAAATTAAGTGTAGAATCTGGATTGAAACGTCATAGGATTGAACTGAACGATGTTGAAGCGAACGTTATACTGAATAGTTTGTTTTACTGCGAAAGAAGTTAGAATCGTATTTGCGTAACAGAATTATACTTCAATGTTCTAAAATTAATGGGAAGTGCAGAATAAATTAAAACAAATACATTCGTAAGAATCAATTCAAGCCAAACTGTAGTATTTGACTTTTTTTTTTTCCTTTTTAGTTCATTATTTGGCAAAAAGTTTTCTGTACGTAATGCCCAGTCCAACTTCACTCAATGTTTACAAGTTAATCTGGAATGAAAATTTTACTATGTAGACTAAAAGCATTTCAGTCCATGTTCACGTTAAACTGAAATAAAGTATGTTGTAGTTACCATACTTCGGTTATAATAGGCACAACAGTCCAGTATGATTGTCGGCACTATCTGGGTTGCTCCTACAACCATCTATTCTAACAATCGGTTCTGTAAAATAACGATTGTCTTTGTTGTTAGAGATATGATTGTTGAAGGAACAACCCTGCTGGTATCGACAGCCATACTGGCCTGCAGACCCGGTTTTAACACAAGAAAATTGTACACACACAACAGTACTTATCTTTCCATGTAGGTTAACTTCAGGTTGGCTTCAGTCCGACTTAAGTCCAGTCGGAATTTTAATCTAAACGCACTAGCATATATAACTGTTCGAAAACTAGGAGTTCGGTGCAGACCTCAACAGTTTATCGCCGTCGTCACATTCTAACAAACCGCGATCAGCAAAAATCCCGTGTACCTTACGACCAAACCGTTATAACCGATTCATTTTTTTTCTGCTGGCCTTTTATAATCTTGTAGGCAAATATTTGTTTTGTGGAGCAACCAATAAAAGTGAATATGTAACAGTATCGCATCCAATCTAATGGCACGACTCAAACTTTCCAACGAAATTAGAATCGTTGAATTGTACGATTGTTTAAAAACAAATTTGTATGCTAATAACCAATTTATCGTAACTAAAAACAATTACAAACAATTACTGTCAAGTAAAAAAAAATTGCATTTTAAAATAAACAAATGTTTAACAATATGTGACAGAATAGTGAATATTTGTAATACAATAATATTTTATATCCTTTTTACGATTTGCGACTTTTTTCTTGTAGGACCCAATTGTTAAATAGGTTTTGAAACCTAGTTTACTATAATATTTTTTAAATGTATACAAATTTTTTTAATGAGCTGTGTTGATTGCTGATTTCTAATTAGGACTGGTGACTCTAGATGGAAAAATTGCTTGCGTTTTCTCACTATCGCAAATCAGAATCGTTAAAGGTAAGGTTATTTTTAGTACAGGTTAAAAATATACTCGAATATCTCTTGGACGAGATTAAGGCCTTGCTCTTTAGTTTTGCAGTGGTTTCGAAAAACATTTTAACGCAAATTGATACATATATCAAAAATTTATTCCTACAGTTTTAACACATATATTATCGTTTATGTCTGAATTTTTCTGTTGCAATACACCAAACAGATTTTTAGATTATTGTCCCTGAAATATCAAATATTTTGCTGGCAAAATAAGTTAAAATGAGGCAAAATAATTATTTGCTAGCAAACTGTACATTATTCAAAACAACTCTCTGGAAAAACTGTGTATCGTATGACTGCACACAGTCTCAAATTTTTTCAAAGCATTTGGCTAAAACATATTCGAGTTATTTGCAATTGCTTGAAATAAATTAAAAATCATGACCTGAAAATGGGAAAATATCTGCCTCTATCAGCGCTACTAGAGTCGGAACAGCAGGGACGGCCAACGCCTAGAGACTCGATAAATTCGCGGGTTCACTGAACTGTAGTCTATGTACTCTAGCAGACAGTATCTGTTCATTGGCTGCTCTCTGGCACAGTGATATCATATGATTGGTTGGGACTGCGTAGTTGCTTCTCATAATTGACTCAGGTCTCTCTAAGAGGTGTCGAATGAGTCAAGAGCTAATTAAGGACGTGACCCTAACTTATAGTTGTTCGAATACTAACCTGTACCAAAAAAAAAAAAAAAAGAATTTTTCATGTCTCTACCAATACCTATACCCGCGGGTCAAACACTAGTCTACCGCTGCACACTGCAATTTGAATGGCCAAAAGCTGAAACACTTGCGCTCTATTTTAAAATTGTTTTCCTTATCTTAACAAAAAATAAACTATAAAATAACTATCGTATGAGGATACCTTAAGACCAGGGTATCACACCCCGAATGCAGAATATATTACTGGGAGCTCGTTGGCAATCTGCGTACCCCGAAGAATGACATGAAATGAGGCCCTATGATGGAGAAGTGCCGGAATGGGAGGGGCGGGGGAAACGGGATATCTCCGAGAAAACCCGCCGACCAGCGACATCGTCCAGCACGGTCCCCACATGCGAAAACCCCGCCTGGGATCTAGTCCGGATCGCCTTGGTGGAAGGCGAGAGGTCTGATCACTCGGTTGTCACGACCCCATCAATCAATAATCAATCAATGGCAATGCTCCTTTTCTAAATAGGCACCGTGGAGACGGTGTTCGAACTTCAAGAGGATAATGAACAGTTCAGAATGTGTGAGTGTGTTACCTTCTCTGACTGACGGCATTGTGTATTTATTTTTACGTGAACTGGCAGTGCGGTGCGTGGTGGAAATAATGTGCTGACACCCGGACTGAGTACAAATTGTTAGCTCATGAAAAGTAGCCAATGTTAAAATTATCCATGTTGGCCCGAGACGAGATTTGAAACGTCTTTTTGACCATAGCTCCAAAAAGATTGTCCAACCCCATCCCCCCTAGATAAAAAATGGTGGAAAAATTATTGTTCGGTGCGCTATGTAAAGAGCAAAAACACTTGATCTAAATTTTTAAATAAGAAAAAAGGCAGCGCCAGCGTAATTAGCGGTGAAAAATGTCTCTTTCCAAGCTAACAACACTAAACTTCCTAACCTGTTGTAGAATTTACCTAACCGCCGCGCCGTTTGAGTAGCGACATCTCACGTGGCTTATCTAGAGACTTGACTAATTCCCGCAGCACACGGCGTGTCTTGAAAGTGCGAGCGAAAAGCGCAGCTCCTACCCCCCCCCCCCCCCCCTTCGACGACGAATAAATCGCCACGCGCGCCGTCACACAGGCAAATTGTTAGTTTACATTAGTGTGCCGGTCTTGCCCGGGACATACATCAGGATCGCGACTGTTCGCCGTAAATCCAGCTCAGGACTTCCAAAGACCGCTTTCCTGCCGCGGGGAGGATCGTCTTTATCGGGAACAAATGGCTCCCGCGCAAAAAGTACAGTCCGCGCGCGTTGGTGTTGAGGTACCCTTGCTGTAACACTTTTCTTTTACAGGATAGTTGTCTGTTAGCTTTGAATATATATACTTTCAAAGCTGTTAGGGAGAGCGTATTATTATCACGATTTTACACAGGCGTATTTCATTAAGAAAAAATGCTGTGGTGTTTGGGTATAGGGGGTCGATTAGTGGGTGGTCGCTGTAAAGACAAGAGGCATTTATACTATTTCTGTGATTAAATTTTAGATTTAAACTCTTTCTACTTTGGGAGACGTGTAAAGACATTTGCAATGTATATGCTGGGCGCAGTTGATACGGCACTCTATTGATGTGAAAAGTGTTAAGTAGGACAGTAGCATCAACTAAGGTTGGATTATTTCTTTTGTTGACATTGTATACTTGTCCATGAATAAAACCGTCCTCAGCCACATAAGTGTCATTTTCATGTAGTTATTACTTATGCATTTACAATGATATCATTAAATCTAACCATTACTCAGCAACATACAGATCATGTGTGGCACTAGTACGAAAATCTTCAAGGATATATGAACTAACCCATGAATTTCAGTACAGCACGAAATTTTATATTATCTGTTGATTCGCTTTTTTATCAAACTTATATAAGTTAATATAACTTCTGTACCAATTATCTACACTCTAAATTTTAAGTAATCATATTTATGATAGAATATCACAATGAGAGTAATCATTAGTTCATTGAAAGAGTCGACTTCGGATTACGGCTATAAAAGTTCCTAGTTTAAAAAATATATTTCTTTACTGTTTAATTTAAAATTTCGTAGTTATGAGCAGTTATTTTACTGTCAAAATATGCGTCCAACAAATTATTAAAATTTTAAATTGTGTGATCTCAAATTATTTAGCTAATATCTGATATATAGGTGACGCAATTCTACAGTATGAATTGACGATCGCTGCGATAACAGAGTGACAATAAAATAATTGTGCTTAGAAAAATTAAGTGGTTTATTTTGTTTATATTCTGTACACTTATTCATTTTAAAGGATTAATGAAAATATTACTACTGAGATAAAGGTGTTACTTTGGTAGGGTCATCATGAAGTGTTCCTAAAATATTGTAAACATAACTGTGTTGTAAACGTAAATTTATTAATAATTATAAATACAGTTATTATAGTTAAATTAAAAACGTTTATATATAACTATAATTCCATTTATTTTAAGAAATAACTTTTCTCGTGATAAAGTCAATACCGTCTTACCTTACTTACTCTTTACTGATCGGTGAAAATACATAATGTGAAATTTACAATCTTTTGATGACTCAAGTTTACTTATTATTATATTTGGTGTCATTCAGAACTAGTTTTATAATAATAACACAAAACTGAGAAAAATTTGATCAAGATATAATCTATCCTGAATTGATGTAGTTTTCGGACATACTCCATTGCGATGCTCATGTCTGTTAAAGAAATCTAAAGAGAAAAAGAAAAAATGATAAGCAGGGTGTCGCTTAGTCAACAGGATTCATAAACAACTTAAAATTATATATATAATATATTATATATATATATATATATATATATATATATATATATATATATATGGATCGGGTTAAATAAAGTCGCACTTGTGTTTTCGGCCATGTACCTTTTGTCAAAACATGCCTTAAACTTGTGCTGTTTGACTTGGTAGTGTCTGTTTTTTAAATAGTTTTTCTTATTTGGATGTACTTGATTTATTTGACCCGATTCCATTAATCGAATTTTAGGTTGTTTGTGTATCCTGTTTACTAAATCATACAATAGAAAATGTTTAAAAAACAACTTCCACTCATGCCCTCCCAGTGCACAAATATCTCAAATATAATATAATCTAACTTAGACTAACAAAACAAACAATTAAGTACCTGTACAGTTACATAAATTCGTAAAGAAGACAAAGGAATGGCCAACGCTATTTACGGTAACCGGCAGAGTACAGCACTACAAATATGCATACATTTAAGAGGGTAAATAAGGAGACACGAAACGACAGCTGAACAAAAGAAAAGCACAAACAGAACCTACGCTCTTGAGACGTTCAAAACGAAGAAAATCTTCTTACGTGCAGTATTTTCCAAGGGTTAGAGGAGAGAGAGAGGGGCGGAAGTGCGAAAGAAGGGTGGCGAACGAGGAGCATGTGAAGGGTGTGAAGGGTAAACAACCCAGTTTAATTGGAGTCATATTTCCGTTTGAGTTTGCAGTAAATAGGGCGTCCATCTTGAAAACTGGCTGCGGGCTGTACCAACAGCGATAATGGGGAGTAAAGGCGCGGGTTCGCCCACCCTCAGATTTATGGTGTGTGTTTTGCTTTTACCGGCCCACGGGGAAGGGCGGTTCCAGGGGAAAAGTTTAAAACGAATGGCGGGTTGACATCCCCTTCTACGACAAACCACCTTTTGGTGTTTCTGTCTCCTTTGCCTCTGTATCACTGGGCTGTTTGTTACGTGTCTGATGTTTACGCTCAATGCCAATGCTGGAAACTTAAAATTAATATTATTAAATTACTTTATTTGTAGCTACATTAAGGCTCCCGCCACCACAACTAATCACGACCCTACAAATAATACAAACATGCGTGATAACCGTTAGAAAAAAAAATTCTGCATCAAACAATACAGTACAAAATCAAAATTAAAAAAAAAAAATCCAACTGTTAAGCTAGGACGCACCAGAAATTCTTTAAAAATATTTTCTTTTTAGAGTAACGGCATAGGAGCCTTTATCATCTCGTTGTCAGAGAAAACATAAAACAATAAGAACAAGCGTCTCAGGAAATCAGGTCCAAGTAAAGCGCCCATGACTTGCTGAAAGGAACATTCTCAGCATTCGCCTGGCAGGAGTTCGGGAGTCGCAGGCTTATTTCTGGGTACTCGTAGGCAGCCTGCCCTGAAAGATGGTATGGAATGAGACCATACAATGGAGAAGCGCCGGAATGGGAGGGGTGGGGGAAACGTGAGATCCCCGATAAAACCCACGACCAGCGACTTTTTCCGTCACGATTTTCACATGCCAAAATCCGGGGCTCGAACCCGGATCACCTTGGTGGGTGGAAGGTGGTCTGACCAGTAGGCCGCCGCGGCCCCTCTTCAGAATGAGATTTCAGTGTTGTATCACTTATCCACCTGGCTAAGTTGCTTTTAAGAGTAAAGATGTCCTCTCACCTGTACTACTACTACTAGTAATAATAATAATAATAATAATAATAATAATAATACTTGTACAGGAAATACTTAGCCTATTTTCGTGGACTAAGAACATTGAATGAGCAAAATACACATCATTCTTGTGAGTCACTAGTTACAGTTGTGTAATTAATTGTATCTTTTCTCCGAGTCAGTAAAAATGTGATGACAATGTCCTTTAGTTGTTTAAATAGAGAACAAAAGAGTCCCCAGCAAAATGAAAATCAACTCTAACGCAGTCTATCATCGTAGAACTAGCAATAATAGAAGTCAGGCATGCAAAGTGCAAATTTGCTACTATTTTATAATCTAAACTAAACTCCTTAGTCTTCAAATTTGTCCGTGCGTGAATCGTTAAAAACATAAGCTTGCGCAATTGTAGGTGATGACTGTATGTATACTTCGGGAAGACACGCCAATGATGTCAAGCTCCGTACGTACACGCGCGCGCGCACACACACACACACACACACACACACACACACACACATATATATATATATATATATATATATATCGTCCAATCATTAGTATAAATATACAATTTATAGACTAACGATTGAGCTTCCTTATTTACGCTTAAAATACTGCTGCCAATTGAATAAATCATTGGTCAGATTATATTTAAAATATATACAAGCAAATCAATAAATTCGCTGAATGCCTAGTAATAATTTATTAAATCCTACTTTTAAATCATAACGCCATATGGCTACAACTTAATTGATCGTTAAATATATCAAACAAGTACTATGTTTATATATTTATAGCAGTTAATACATGAGTGGAAACCTCCCCCGGCCAGTTTCTAACCAACTTACCACGCCGCACAACAGTAGACCATCTTCAAGTGCGAGTTAGTAAAAGGTGAAGGAGTGGGAGGGTTGTGAGTCGAGTAGTTGGGAAGGGGGTGTAGGACCGTAACTCCTCGCATTACCGCCAGGGGCCACCGCTAGTCATTACCCCGTCGCCCGGCCGCTCATTTCCGCTTCCTTCCACATCCGGCCCCGCGCCCCACAGGTTGCCGATAAAACTGATTTTCGCGCAAGGGTAAGGCCGGCGAGGGTGGTTTTAGGTTTACGGGAAGAGGAGGGGGGTTGACCCGGTGGTAGCGGTCAGCTGAACACGAGTTCCAGTTCTAGAGACGATGTGGAAGAGAAAAAGGGGGGAGGGTGTGGAGTTTAGGTCAGCGGTGAGAAGACGTTATCTCTTGACCTTTCCCGTTGAAAAAAAAAAGAAGCTCTAGGAGTATGCTGCTGCATACGGAATCTACATGAAACTTATTTACAAAAGATATTGTTGCCTGTACTTAACTTGCTTAAATGTAATCTATCCACGGGGAATTTCAGGAACTATAATTGAACATTCGGTACATCATCCATTACAAAGTTACTAAAATATGAGTATTGACACTAAAACCTTCAATAACAGGAATAATGGAAATCACGATATATGGCTACCAAGAAATTTGCTGCTTATTTCGCCGAAATGTAAGATGAGGTTCATCTCATGAAATCTTAATTTAAAAAAAACAAAAAGTGGAATCCATGACTGTTTGACACCTTGCGCCTTCAGGAAATTTTGAAATATTCCACCAGAATCTCCATGTTCGCTTCACTAATGAATTTGAACATCTTCTGCTTCTTGGAACGCACAGTCAAAGAAACCGAGAATGTTTCTATTCTCTGCTACTTGTAAACGCTACTAAAAAAATCCCTCTGGACTCGCGAATAAAGGTCATATTCATGTCAGATATCAGTACAAGAAATAAGGTGTTTAAGTCATTGAAAAACAATATATTAAAAGTTATATAAAGAACATTGAACTGTCCAAATAATCACTAGGAATCAGCCATACTCACAATTTAAAATTGTACTATTTCTGGTCATGGTTTCAAGCAATAAAGTTCGTTATGTTTTTGTTCTATTGGCAGTTTTAAGCGTCAAGACCACTGTAGTGGAATACTAGGTTAGAGAAGGTAATGTCCCAGATCGTATATTAAGGTCGCTGGCTACCTGACAACTGTGACGCGAGGAAGAACAGGGATTTACATTAAAGATGGGCGTTATTTAACGTAACCGTTAAAAATAACTGTTATAAATTTGTAACACGTTACTCGAGTAACACGTTTCGCAATTGACACTGTTATTTTTGGAACGTTTAAAAGCACTTGGTTATAGCTTATGTGGGACGTGAAACTGTTCTAATTCTAACTCAGCACGCGCATGCACACAGTTCCTTCTTCGGACAACTTTCTCTGTCATCAAGATATATATATATATATATATATATATATATATATATATATATATATATATCACACGCGCGCGCGCGTAGATCCTTACTGCGCATGCGTAAGAGTTATTTTTTTGGAACGACTTGATGTCAGGACGTTGCTTGTACTGCGTTACTTCTGACTGCTGCCGCGTTTGTTGTTCCACGTGCATAGCAGTTATATTTTTAAAACACTCCGTGCTCAGTCGTTTTAATATATAACAGTGTTTGATTAACAATACCTGTTTTTGTGTGTGTAACGTTTGTAAATTGAGCAAAAGGTAAAGAAACAAGCCACCTGTGAGCTTATTACACAGTTTCGGATTCCGAAAGGAAATTAGCAATTTGTAAGCTTCGTAATAAATCTTTGTGTTACAGCTTAGCTACTAACTTAAAAAAAAACTGTTACAGTTTCAGTTGCATTTATACTTAGGCCTAACTTCAGTTAAAAAAAACAAAAAAAAAAAAACATGTAAATTTGATACATCATTACGTTTCAAGCACACAAACGAAATTTCATAACAAATATTTGTAACGTGTGAAACCTCGTTCCAAGTTCCAAGTCGTTTCGATGAACAGTTTTCAGTTACACGTTCGAAAAATAACATGTTACTGGAACGTGTTATTTATTTGGAACGGGAACGTTGGAACATGTTACACGGAAATAACTGTTAGGCACGTCCCTAGTTTACATGTTGAATTGTATTCGACGGTATTTAGTAATGTTTAATGATATCGCCTCCAGGTACAAACCATATTCTACATTGACAAGAGGAGAATATTGCTGCAGAAATACAACTGTAGGAAAAAATTAATGAGATTAATTTTTCGAATGCATTTTGGCAATGAGAATATTCAGTTGCAAGGAAATTGTAATACATAATAAATAACACTATCTTCTTTATCATTGCTGTAATAACAAGATTACAATACACAACCATTTTGTTTCATGTCATGTAAAATACAACGTTCACAGTTCACATTAGTCGGTTAGATGTGTATGTAAACGTTTCCATGGAAATCCATTGCCTCATTTGATTGTGACATGACCTGTCACTGTAAGGAGGAACATAACTGCAAATAAAACAAAAACCGTAATTTTAAAGCTTCCCAATGTTTACATTATAATGGGGCTATCTCGACAACCGTCCCATATTGCCATGTTCAAATGAACTATTTTGATCACAATGACCAGTACTATCACCTCTCAGAATATTGACCTTCCCTACCGGGACATCCTATATATATATATATATATATATATATATATATATATATATATATATATATATAGTAATAGAGAGAGAGAGAACGATGATTTATTCTGAGGTGCAATCAAATAAATTTGCGGTATAAACAAAAATATTCCATTAGCATGCCACGTACGAATGAACGCCAGGAAAATTTTTCTACATGCATAGAATAAAATACTTAATTGTACATTTTTATTCCATGTATTTTTTTTATCCTAGCCATGCTGTTTGTTCTCCATCGTGACGGGACTAAATAGTATCAAATACCATTTCTACGGTTTACATTTCGGTATGGATTATTTTTTGTAGAAATTTTATGAATTCCAATCGCGACACGAGAACAAAAGCATGCGATACACCGAAAGAGATGCAAGATAAAAAAATCCGCGTAATTGTTTAATACGAGCCTATTGTTTATGGGCGACGCGTGACTGCGACAGAGCCAAAAGAGAATAAAAAAATAGTAGAAAGAAAGGGAGAGGAGGAAGTAAATTCTTTTGTAGTCCGAGCCACGTACTAGCAACGAGCTAGCGCGGCAGCTCCCATATTGAAAATCTGTAGACAATACGGCCGTCAGTTATCGTGGCTAATATTAACCTGTGTGCTACGAACATGAACAGAATAACTCCTTCCACCTCGTATTTTTTCCCTCGCGTCGGAAATGATTTATGTGCTGCTCGGAAACATAACGTAAAAAAGACGCAAATGAAACGAGCGCTTTAGGCGGAAGACGTAATTATTGAAGTAATTTCCAAGGAAATCCTCTTCGAATATGTTATTAGTATTTGCGCCCATAGTCTTAGTTTCTGGAGTAAATCGAATCCTACAAAGACAAGAATGTCACAATTTGTATACTAACTCTCTAACAAATCTTTAATTGCATCTTGACCGCTACATCCATCGACAAAACAATAATTTACAGGAATGGCGTGTTTTTTGCAGAAATGTTGTGTGTGATTGGAAATACATTTTCAAAATTAATTTATGCTTAAATTCACAGTTCTGTCTATGTTAAAGAAATATTCTTCGTTTTACGTCTAAAAAACTCAGAAGACATAAAATGAAAAATAGCTTGGAACGAAAGACACGATAAACAGGTTTTAACTGAGAGATATTTATCTAAGCACAGACATTTTTCTCGGTGAGAACCGAAATTTATTGGGTATCGAAATATGTTGTATCTATAAATCACTATGTGAACATTCTGTTAATATCTGGAGGGTCTTGATTCATTGCGTGTTCCTTGATCTTTGTATCTTATTTCCTTCGGGAGATCATATCCATCGAATGTGGCAAGAACTTTGAGAAGCCGAAGACGAACATCATGTGTTTAAGCTAGCATCTCCTCCACACGTTCCCAAACATGAAGCATTTACTCAAACGCACGTGAACACACGATCAAAGAACACACAGCATACAAAGAAACGCCTGCTGTGCCGTGGTTGTTCCAAAGCTTTGAAATGAGATCACTAAGACGGTGTGTACGAGCCCAGCGGGAAGCGAACTCTGCTCCTTTCCAACAACCTCCTTTTTCCAATCCCTTTCTCTCAATTCATGTACAAGACACGGATATTTCATACGCCACACGCTAGCCGCCTGTGTAATTCTCAATCGAAGTTTCCACACGTAACATAAATATTTCTAGCGCCCTACGGCTATTCAGCATTTCTTTTTTTTCCCTCCTGTTCTTTGCTCTCTCTCTCTCTCTCTCTCTCTCTCTTTGGGTAGCGTCCGCATTGTTTCTTTTTGTTCTTAAGTTGTTGCTTCTTGTTTGCCTTGGGCCCGTGAAACTCCTTCCCATCCAAACCATAAACCTCCACTCTTTCTTCTTCCGCTGTTTACCTAGAAACAGATTGCGTGATAGGGGCACTATAGGGAGCCCCAGACAATGCCCCCCTTTTTTTATTTACGGGTTTTGAAGCGAACCCTCGTGATGAAGACATATTTATCAGGCGCGGTCTTCAGCTCTTTGGGTGATAAACGTGATCAGTTGCTTGTTGATGCGGCACGAAGATTTCCAGCGCGGCACGAGAACAGGAACTTGAACGCGCGTGATGTATGTTCTGCCTATCACCACACGAATAATTACGTAACGAAGGGTGAAGCAAACGGATCACTGAAGTCTCGTTTATTTTCTCATTCGGACATATCTAATGAGATGTTGTGCTGCCGAACTGCCGTACGAAATGTACATATGTATAACATAGTTTTCTGCTTAACACTCGAGCTCTCTGCCTATCAAGTTGGCAACGCTAATTTTAAATGTGGAAACAACGACCAAATTAACAACTTCTCGATGACAATTGAAAAGACTGTTTAGAACGAAAAAATAATTCTGACCGGATCATTTAAGAAATCATACTACCATACAATATGTTATACCATATATTTTAATTTTTATTACTTATTATTTAAAATGTAGTTTACAAATTTATATTTTACAAAAATTTAGTTAAGTATTTTAAAAATTATATTTACTAAGATATTTTTCAACGAATTGTATATACAACACAAAGGGATTAAAATAAGTTATCTTAAAAGTAGATCTATAAAAATGTATTCCTTAAAACATTTATTCCTTTTTTTTTACTCCGTGCCAGTGTAAGTATGCAGCCTCTTTAACGTGAATTAGTTGCGTAAGACAAGTTATCATGTTCTGTAACTGTCAGAAGTATCTTAATTAACAAACGTTGCATGATTTAACTTTCTTTATTTAGAAGCGCGTCATTTATATGTATCGTCACTGTATCCCAAGAAAATTCGTATCAGAATCTGGGATTTGTACACAACGTACCAATTTCGACAAACCTATGATTCTGTTTGATTACAAAGTTTTCCGGAGTTTTCTTACATAGAAAGACGTTGGCACTTTACAAACAAGGGTAAAGTTCTTGTACTTTTCAACAGTTTGTACAAGAACAAATAAATACTTTGCGAATTTTACTAAACAAACTACACAGTAGGTGTAAAATTGACGTTTGAGGGACAACACATTTTTATATCGCCTCTACCAAGCCCGGGCGCTGTTACGAAGCACTTGAAAAAAGCTAAATAAAATATTTAAAAAAATATTAATTAAAATACGGTCATCAAATATGCTCTGCATGCTTACATAAATTTCCATCCTACGCCATGGTTTCGTGGCAGTTCGATAAGTAATGAAAACTTTTTTCACTCCAGTGTTCATCGTTGTTAATTTACGTATTTTAAAGAGGTACTATGGAGTTTGAAGCTCTCATAATTCAGCAAGTATAAAATCCAAGGTGTGACTTGGCAAATACTGTAATATTCTGGCAGTTATGTAACGTAGTTTTATACTAACAGAAAAAAAATACTGTGCTACAGATACTAATATGTTTACGAAGTTCTCTAATAACTTATTCATGTATGTTGACAAACTGATAGTGAATTAAATATGTTTATCTCACGGGAACTTTTCAAAATTCCAAAGATAATAGCAGGCGTAGTGAAAATTCATTTAGTGTAATTTTTTCGCTACTAATACCAACAATAAAACGACATTATATATGATAAAAACAGGAAATTTATTTACACAGTATACCAGTGAAATTATCACTGTTCCAGGTCCAGTGAACAATAATATTATAAAATGTATACAAAGTTTAAATTTAAAAAGCTCCCTATAGCTGTGACGGACCGACAGTTGCAATAATGGGTTTCCTTGTTTTAAGGGTGATATATTTCGGAAGCGCTTAAAACCTCGTATCGTTAATGACTTTATGACAAGCCACGCACGGCGCACGATTTATTACACTCCCGTCCTCCACGCTGCCATTCCGGAAAATTGGACCCTAGGGGCGAGGACTTGCGAAATTATGCTTTCATCACACTGCGGCACTCTTCCTGGTGCACGTTTGAAAAATCGAGTGAAGCTCACAACCTGAACAAGGCTTGTCTGACACGCTGCAACACTTTCTCAACTAAATCATCTTAATTACACCTATAACTTATAAAAAAACACCAACTGATACGTGGATTGTTTCTTAAGCACACTTAGAAGAAATATTGTTGAAGGGACTATAGTTATATTATAATACTTTGTACAGTCAGGTATAGTTGCCGGTACTGAGAATGTTAGCAATAGATTGTAAAACCATGTAGTGTTGTTTATGATAGTTTCTATAAATTTGAACACAGTTCCCACAACAGTGCTGATAAGATAAGGAAGAGGTGTCGTTTGTGTTTGTTTCTGTAAATGTAAACACAGTTCCTGCAACAGAGCTGACACTTGAGGTGTGGTTTCTGATGGTCTCTGTAAATATAAACAAAGTTCCTATACAACAGAGTTGATAAGTGAGATATTTGTTGTTGTTTCTGTAAGTGGAAATAATTCCTTCGACAGACCTGAGATTTGTGATAACGTGTAATTCCTACGCCAGAACTGATAGATACGGTGTGTTTGTGGTTGTTTGTATAACTGTAAACACATTCCCTAAACAAAGCGGGTTTTTTACTTCAACAGAACAGATGGCTCAATTTACAGAACCGATTGTTATTTTAGCACAACAGATTCGAAAATCATTGGATTGATCATTCAACAATTAGGAAAGTAATAAACCAACTAGCAACAAAACATTATATTAGCTTATTGCAGTATTTATAGGCGTAGAATCAATCAAAATGATACAGTCAACGAAACCTGAAACAATGGTTACTACAAAAATTTTAAACATTCCTTTTTTTTCTCAGCTATACCGGGATCAGGAACATATTTCAGTCTCAACTTTATGATGAATTTGTTTACTTAAAACATAAACGCTAGCCATTATAGTTTAACAACGAATTTCATTTCAGTCATTCTGTTTTTTTTTTTTTTTTTTTAGCGCTTATCGCAGTAAATCACTACGAATACGAATTTCAAGGACACTGTTTATATGTTAAAATAATGTAAAAATTTATGCACGTTTTAACTATCAAAACTGTGGCAGAAATTAATTTTGATCTAATATAAATTAATTCTCCTTACTTTTAGTTTCTTCCGCCTGGCCTCGACTTTCTATTACCACTTCATTATTTTTATACGACGATGCAACACGTCGTCATCTTAACATTTTGTGACAAATAAATACCTATGATTCGTTGCAATAATAACCTCCTCCCATTGTTGTATACATCAAAATTCCCATAAGTTTAATTTTAATACTAATCATTCACCATCAAATCTTAGTATTTTTTGTTTCAGGCAAATTTCAACTTCTGTGGCAATGTTTGGAAATGCGATCATTCTGAAGGTTTTCAGACACGTTCGCTTCATTAACAATGCCTACGATATCTCTTATAAAAATGTGCGTCTTTCCCGTACAGAAAGTACCTCGGATAAACACTACGATATTTTACCGATTAAGTATTTGTAAGTTTGGCTCGCTTCCAGAAATCACAATGCCATAATTAAAGTTAAAAGGTAGCTAGTGATATAAACAAAGAATGCGTTGCCTCACAACAAATGGATTCATGATTAGTAGGTTTATAATTCGTACTGATTAGTGGAAGTGACGATAATATTCCCTGGGTGTGTTTGTAAGGTAACAAAACGCTACTGCGTAAGACGTTCTAACACATGCTACGTTTGTAGGAAAAAGAATTAACACTGGGTGCTATATTTCGCAGGTACGTATAAGGAGAAGTTGTGGCGGGGAAGGAAGAAATGGATTTGTATGGTGGTTCCCGAAGAGGAAGACAGGAGGCCCCAAGTTAGGAGAGAGAAAAGTTCAGCGCCTTGCAACTGGGGGCTGTAAAAACTGGGCGCACAACTACTACAAGAACAGAGTGGGTTGGAGATCTGCGAGCTACGTGTATAGGGTGTGGGGGTGAGAGGAGGTGGGGGGGGGGGTGAAGGAACAGCGAGAGAGGGAAAGATAGCCGGAGAACAGAAAAAGAAAACTTGTGTAAACGCAGAGACAATGTTTTTCATTTTCTTTATATTACCCTGGGTACTCGTAAAGGCATTACCCCATGACCGGGGCTAAAGGCACTTGTTTTCCAAAAGCCAATTTATTTTTTCCCTCGTCTCTTGTGGGGTGTTGAAGGGGAAGGGGAGGATCGCACTGGGGGGTTGGCTCCAAGATGGGGTTTTTCTTCTCCGGACCAGAGGTGGGGACAGATTCGGAAGAAGTGAGATCCCATTGCTTTAATTGGCTAGGGGGCTTTCAATGATTGGCCGGTCTCTGAAATACTTCCTAGTGCCGTGTAGTGGTTCTGTAGACCTTTGTCAAGTGGCGTTCTGCATTGCTGTATTGCTGCATTGCTCATCCCCGCAAGTCCTATTACGGCCTCTCCCATGCGGGATATATTATCTTTGCTGATTAATCTACGCAGATGTGGCTCTTTTCAGTCCCCACCCTTAGCAGAACTTTACAGTTGGCTTTATTTCATATTGCCGGATCACTTCATGCGAGTCACAAAAAAAAAACGTCGCTGTTTTCGTACGCTAGACTACAAGACCAACTGCTGCTCTAGAATTCACTGAGAACATTAATGTTGTTAAAACATATGGAAAATTCGAAATGCAATTCAAACAAATAATACTCCTATTGAAGTTATTTCTCAGTGACATCAAATAATAATATTTATGTCTCAAGACATTTGTAATTTATTTGTTATAACCAAACAAAAGAATTATTAATGAATAAATAGACAAACAGTCAACATATTTTATTGCTTAGACTACTAAAATAATATCTACTATGCACATGTAAAATATTGAGTAAAATTATAAACGTTTTGTATTTAGTGGTAATTATCTTTTCTTACAGTATTGCTGCCGGAAGCCAATTTTCACTGACAGGTTTATCACGTAACAAACCTGTCAGTCAAAAATAAAACAATTTTTATTAACTCACTACGAATAATACACCGAATTTTGTATTAGCCCAATACCGTTGAAAAGTTATCATAATTTCTGGAGAACACATCATAATGTAATGAGCATTATAAATTTACGTGTTCATGGTTCATAAAGTTGTTATCTCCACTGTTTACACATTACTTGCTCGCCACCCACCAACTCCTACACACAGAACTTAATACCAAATACAGGAATGGATACCCTTTGCATCAGTCTGACCATAAATCTCAATGACCAGACGTCGTGGGGTCATGGTGGCCGAGGGGTCAGATCTCTCGCCTCCCACCAAGGCGATCCAGGTTCGATTCCCGGCGGGGTCGGTCCCCGGATTTTCGCATGTTGTAATCGTGCCGGACGATGCCGCTAGCCGTCGGGTTTTCTCGGGGATCTCCCGTTTCCCCCGCCCATTCATTCCGGCGCTGCTCCATACTCACATCATATCAACTCCCACCAGCGCTAAAAACCTCGATGTTAAGCGCTGATCAAATTCTCTCATTCACTCACCAGACGTCGTGCAACTTTCCGGATCAAATAACCCGAATGTAACATAAAATTTAACTACAGAGACTGATATACAGAGGTTGTATATAATTAGCACCACTGTGTTATAAATTTCTAATAAAATATTGAAAATCTTTACGCGAAATGACTTTCTGGTAAACCTTGAATCTGATTAAAACCAATATACGTTTAAATACTATGTTATAATACGAACGACGGTTTGGCTTACCGCCACGTGGGGAGAGAGGGCAGGGAGATGGCACAAACAGTGAGTCTCCGTTGAAGGATACTCTCGAGAAAACCTAGTCTCGGGGTCACGTGATGGACCGACTTCGCGGGGGCTGGGCTGTCAAGACGGGAGAAGGTTTTTCGAACAGCAGGCACAAATTTTGAAGTTTTATTATTCACTGCCGGGGAGACAATGCCCCAATAAGTTTCGGGCACCGATGTCGTTTGCATCGCCGTAACTACTTAAAATTTTTTCTACCTTCTCCTTACCACCCCAACCTCAACTCCGCTTTCCTGTTACACGACGACAGTTCCCGTAAATACGCTCCCGGCGGTACATTCGTTATTGGAGGGCATCAGCTGCTGTACATGACTTCGCGAACCATAGCTGTGGCAGCCATAACCGCATCAGCTCCGATGTTATCTTTAACTAACTAACCATGACAGAACCCGTAAATCTCGCGGGTTCAACGACCTGGCCGCTGGACGTCACAGTCCTGGGCATTCTCTGTCCTCAGCATCTTTTTATTCATTTCTGTTACTGGTTCGCAGTCTTCGAGGCCGAGTTCATTAAAAGTGGCCCATTCACCTAAGTACCTTACGCGTACAGAAATTTGAAACCTATTATGTAGGCCTACTCAAACGAATTCGCGAAATTTTCGGGTCTCTTATAGTTAGAGGCACGATTATTTTGCGTATTGATTCTAGGTCAGGTTAAACGTCAGTAACGTATACTTCATTCCTCCTTCTGTGATTAGACGAGAGCGGTTTTAACACACATTTGACGACTACAAGCCATTTAAAAATAAGGAAACAAGTCGTGGGGATATCACGTGCTACACTTTTGTACTGTTAGAAACCAATGGATATTCGTCTTCAGCCGGTACACGTATAGAACTGAGAAGTCTAGGCTGTTGCCAGATGAATACGTGACATACTCGTAGTCCATTATATGTCCGACATGCTGCGTAGTAATTTATAGACCTGAGGCCTGCATATTTCGTGTTATTGTATGACTGCCTACTAGACTGCAAGCTACTGTTCACTCGCTCAACGTCTTTCATTCAGTGTCATGGGTAGGGCCCGGTAGTTTTCGCGAAAAGATTTTTGCCCCACTTTGTTTCAGCGTCTTACGTTTACACCTGCAGCTCAACTTCATGATTATTGGCAGGGTGTTTTCGTGCAGGGTTTTTATTAATTTGACTTTACCAATCAGTACATGGGTAACTGTGACACAACACGTCTGTGATTTGCGGGTTTAACCTTCAGACGGTGTGTGTTTCGGCATCCAATCATTGACCACAAAGCAGAGATGCAGGTGTGCACGTAAGACACTGAAACAAAGTGGTGCAAAAATCTTTTCGCGAAAACTACCGGGCCCTAGTCATGGGCTTGCTAAGTGGAACGCTCTGGGGTTGAAACTAAAATATTCACAGTAGAGTTACCAATCCCGTGTGAAACAGTAAAATACATAAATGACATCACATAAAGGCCACTAGCCAATGGCATTATCACGTGAGTTCAAGGTGGTATAAGTAGAGGCAATGATTTTTGATGAAAATAATAATGCAACACTTTGTTTAAGTGCCTCGCGTGCACATCTGCAGCTCTGGTCAATGGTCAGTGATTGACTGTTTATAACTCTCAACGTATTTGAAGGATATGGGGGAATACAATGGTAACCCACAATTTTAAAATGTTTGAGTTTTATGCTGGAACGCAATAGTAAACTCACGCTGTACACTACGATATAAGAGATTAAGCAATATAACCACAAATGGCAGCGCAGTGCACAAATGATTCTATTGCAGGCCACGCTTTCGTAGCTAATTAGACTAATAAAATAGTGATAAATATTATTTTATTATCGTGTAGTTGCTTATTTTCATTGGTTATACACTACAGTAACTAAATCATAATTTTTAAAGAATGATGATTTTAATTGAATTTCGTAGTCAAATTGTACCTTATCTTTACATGTGCATAACTCGGTTGTGATACATTGTGGGTTACCATTGTCTCTCCCCATGCCCTTCATTTGGGATCTACCCGCAAATCGCAGACGTGTGGTGTCGCAGTGACGATATTCTCATTGGTACAGTCAAATGAGTGATACCTCTACAGGAATGCGTGCTTCTAATGACTACGTACCAGAGCTGCAGATGTGAACGTGAGGAATTGAAACATGTTGTATAGCTGTTTTCACCAGAAAGCATTGCCTTTATGTATAAGTAAATAGAGTCTTCTTTGTTCCCAAATAACAACGCAAATTTTACAATAATTTTTGTAGTCACACAAAATTTATTTTGGATACCAGGTTCCAAGGAATTTCTTCGTAAAAATACAAAAACGATTTTTAATGTGCATGTTGTAAGTATGAAACATACTATTAATGCCACAGGGCTGTCCATAGAACATGAAGTATCTCCGTATTTAGCGTAAAGTAGCACACTAGACTCGTATTCGAGAAAACCTGAAATATATTGCCGGCCAAGACAAATTAATGTGGTTTTTTTTCCATTGTTTTGCGAAACACAGTTAAAATGTATTGCTGGGTTGGTACCTATAACTAAGCTGCAAAAGTATCACGTATTTTTACAAAGAAATTATTAGTGAACCCAGTTTCTAAAATAATTATTGTATAATCACAAACACATTCATTGTAAAACGTACAACTGAATTAGTGAAAATTATGAAGGTTTAGTGACCTAACACTGTAAAATAACTTCCTAAACAAAATGATACTTTTTCACTCTTTCCATACTTCAGGTCGTAAATAGAACCAACGTTGAGCATCCATACTATACAAGTCTGGTAACAACAGTACGCAATTAACTGTTTCCTAAAAAATTATAGAAACGCTACCAATTATGTGTAGAAAGAAACTATTTAACCATACCTACGTTCTTAAAACACTAACAAATCGGTGTGGTAGATATACAAATGATAGTTTACATTGAATTATTTTGAACTGCAATGTATCATGTTTTCTTTCATATCGTATGTTCACAATTTTTCTAGTCATCTTCAAAGGCTTTACCGCAAATTAAAGTAGTTCACGTTCAAAAATAACTTCAGTGAACTGACTACATTTACATATTATTGAAACCAATTGAATTTATTCTTTTTACGTTAGTTATTTTCACTTCACTAAGCAGTAAAAAAAATGCATCTCTTAGTTAAATAAATTCATTTTCTCTGACACACTTACCATTTATGAACATTTTCGGTGCTAACATTTGATTTTACAACGTAATTTATTTCACGTATTGGAGAAGTATTTTCAAAACGAGACTGTTCTGTTCTACATTAAATACATTTTTCTGACTAATTGTGCATATTGTGCATTATGAGGTGCCGCTATCTAACTCTTTTTTTATTTTTGGGGCAAACGTGTGCATGGAATACAATCTATACATACCATAAAATATTCACAGATTTTCGCCTAACTATATGTTTTGCAAAAAAAAAAAATTACCTACGTTAATATTAGGCTTTATCAGCCTCATAACGAAAATCCCGAATCGGTTGATCGGCACGACAAGCATACGTCTAATAAAACCGATAGGTCTACTGAATGTCCTATGGACAGCCCTGTGGTGTTAATAGTACCTATGTTTCATACTTTTACATTTTACAGCAATTGTTTGAGGTGCCGCATCAAATTTTTTTTTTAACCCGTTTACAGGAATATTTTTTGTAAAATTTTACATGTTCGTAATGTTATTTTGATTTACACTTTACACACTGCTCATAAACATTTATTCCACTTATTCATATCGGTTTTAGGAAAATTTAGACCATTTTAATGGCCTACGACATTATTGAGGTAGTGACTAGACTGGCAAATGTTTCGGCATTATTTTGCAAGCTTTTATTGGTGATACAGTAGAAGAAAAGCATGTTTACTTTATGTTTGCGTTTAGCCTTTGAGTGAGATTTTGGGCTGTCGTACAATGTACTATCAAAAACCGTTAATCAACAAGTTAAACAATTTTTTTCTGAGTTAAAGTCTACATTTAAAGTATATTACAATGACAGCTAATATAGTAACGCCACCTATACAGAATATGAAATCCACGAATGATATGTACAGCAAGTCTGAAGGAGCTGCAGATTATAATTCATCACCTATAAACCTTTAAGTTTTGGTCCTCGAAGTAAATTACATATTTTCAATATCATCAAATTAATAACGTTTATTTAGTTGATTAAATTTGTTATTTCTTTCGATTAGTATTTATAATACAGTGCGAACGTGAAGTATAAATGTAATAAATGCAAATGGCTATCATGGCTATTAAGACCTGTTCTGAACGAAGCAGTATAGAGAATGTACATGGCAACATAGAACATACTTGCAAATATCAGATGTGTTAATAAGTAACCATACATTACTGCGAACGTTAAGACAACCACACGTGTACAACAAAACTGCGCTACTCGTACGAGCAAACGGATACCAAACGCAGATTCTCAGACCTCTTGTTATTTCCATCTTTCGAACATGATAGCTTGCCATGAATTATTCAACACTGTTAACATCTGACAGGAAATAAATGTGCGCGAGATAGATAGAGATGGACAGAGAAAGAAAGATAGAGCTAAGCAATGTGAAAGAAAAACTGCATGGCACAGGAATTCAACAATCCTCCAAAATTTTCCACAAGTAGTAACGCGTCATTAAACCTAGTTTTCTGCTGACTTTTCCTCGAGATATCTTTATTTATTCCACAAATAAAACGGCGATGAAATACGAACTTAAGTATTTTATGGAAAAATGGGGAAGTCCCTGGAGGGGGAAAGTGGTATTTTGTGCTGAAACTACGCGATAGTTACGTAATATCATGTTCGCTGATTGTCTACGCATAAATATGCAAGTGATTTTCAGTGAACTTTGTACGAAGTTGTATCAGGACTGTATAAAAATACGTAATTTCAAAATATCTACTTGGAGTGACAATGTAAGAAGTTAACCTAACACTGTTTGTACTATGTCGTACACCGGGGTCAGAGATGCAGTTACGCACTTCATGGAATGAAATGTTTGTGCTAAATATTTGTGACCACTGAAGTAGATAACAGTGTAAGTGTAGTTTTAGGTGTAACTTATATTCTGAAAAGAATGTCGAGTCATGACCATGTTTAGTATAAGGGTGTATCCCTTGAATGTGGCAACCCTGCCAGTAAGTGCAATTTTAATAGGCCTGTAGTTAAGTTATCCAAACGGTAGAGTCAATATGGAAAACATTTTCCGCGTAGTCAATTCGAAAAAAAAAATAGTCTTACAAAAGTTTTTGCCAAACTTCTGAGCAGGAATTTGTTTCGAGTAACGTATTTCGGAAGAACATATCTCTGACGCCAAAAATCGTACATTTAATCGCGGCGCAATAGATTAAGCTTAACAAATGCATCAATCATTCTGAGTGTTTGCTCATAAAGCTGACCAATAACATTATCTAGGGCTTTTGTTTTGTAGTTTTTCCATACATACTTTAAAAAACGTGTGGATTTCAATTTCAGAGCGTTCGTTCCACACGCTCTTAAACGACGTCGACTGTGCGTGATTACGCAAATATAGTCTGTTCACGGTAAAATGAGAACTTACGTAGACAATATTGTTGAGAATAAAAGCAAAAGTATATTTAATTGTGGTCTGTGATGGCATTAACTTTCGGGTACGGTTGAGTAAGTGACTGAAAAATCATATATATTACTGAACGAAAAAAAAAAAAATATTACCAGGATTTAAAAAGTACTCCTTCTTCCGTCCACAGCAGTCTATGTCGAATTCGTTTGAGGAAATGTGGGGACTATGTTCCAGATGATTGAACTGAAGGCGACTTTCGTTAAGTGGCATTGCATTCCAGAAATATTAAATACAATAGTAATTCATTTTCATCTATCTAGATAATCCCTTATGTACTAGAATGACAACCCTATGACATGCCAAGTAAATGATAATATAATTACCAAAAATTAGAATTTTCTTCGTCACGAAACTAACGTGTATTAGGGATTCCGCGCACGGACAATGCGTTTAAGGGCGTTCCAGAGGGAAAAATAATCATAATTTAATATGTGTATGTAATAGTGTTAGTTTTCTATATGTTGCTTAGAAGTACATTTTCTTCTTACAAAAAAAATAGCTCAGCCAGTTTTCCCATAAAGACATTTCAAAGTCAAAATTTGCATGGTTTTGCTCCACACACACCCCAAAATCAATTAATATATAATCAAACGAAATAATTCACAGTGACAGTACATGGCACTCTTTATGCCTTTAGGTATATAAAAATCCAATCAAAAAAACGCATCGTATTTTTAAAATAAATGTCTGAAAATGGGAATTGTTTTGGTAGTATTATAATTTTTTTTAATACAAAAATATTTTGTATTGGGTTATTATGTACTTAAAGCCGTCACATGTACTTTCACTGTGAATTATGTTTAATTATGTTGATTGGTTTTCTGGGGAAATTTTTTTGAAAGAGGACAATATACTCCCAAGTAGCGCGTAGAAAACTTACACTATTTCAAACAAATATAAAATTACGATATTTTCCTTCTGAAACAACCTGAAACTAACTTGAAGCTAGAAAATTCCAATGCATTAAGAGGAGTCCTCGACTGGCGCATGGACGGCGTTGCAGCGTGTCACGCGTATTCCTTTTTACGCGAAACCACGTAACTTATTCATATTGTGTTTATCTACGAAAAGAACACACACTTGAAACTATGCTTCTATGTTTTCAAAAAATCAACAGGCTTGTTAGAAATATGATTTTCGAGCCCCTCAAAATGGCTAAAAAAGGTTATTTTTTTAGACTGCTGTATCTCCAAAAATATTACCTGAATTCGTGAAGTGCAAAGCGAGAGGCATGCGTTGGTCTTTACTTCATACTTTTTAAAGATAAAATGTGGTCACCTCTTAAAGTCCCGTAGGAAAAAGAATACAAGGAAAACCTTCCACACCGCTTTGGCGCACTGCGGATAAAGATGATATGCTTCTCGTCAAGTGTGGGACACTGACTCTTATCGCCACGATGTTCCCACGCATCAAAGGTGGAAATTCGACACCGGCGAAGACTCCTTTAAAATGTATTTTATAAATACAAATACCTATGGTGTATTTATAAGACTTGTATCCTTGATGTCGCACCAAGAAAAGCTTCGCCTATTACGTCCAGTGTAGAACGCTCAAGGTCAGAATGTTTTTCAGTACAAGCTACTTTGGTTACAAACGCTGGATGTTGCTCCTGAAAAAAAAAAGTATGCTGTATATTATCGTCGTAAGCTGGATTTATTGCTACTACTTGCGGATAAGGCAACGTCTGTGTAAAGCAGGTTGTGTCTCAGAGTGGTACAAATTATTCTTCGTATAACGAGAGAAAAGTGCTGGCATACTAAACTGTCATTTTTATTTATGTCTTGTTTCTCGGAGAGTAGAAACTGGATCGCACTATTGCGTCAGGGGGAGGAGGGTTTGAAAGGTCAGTATGTGCATTTGAGTCATTTCCTCTGTCCGTAACGATACATTAAGGGGCCTCCCTAGATAGGCTGTGTTTGTGTGTGTGTGTGTGTGTGTGTGTGTGTGTGAGGCAGGAGCGGTAAGATTACCACTAACCAACGTATGTAATGTATTATCGCCTCTTTATCCTTTTCCTATGGGACTTTAAGTGGTGACCATATTATTTTATTAGTGGGCTTTGTAGTTCAAAGTCTGACGCTTGTTTCTATGGTTCGGTTTTTCGAATCCGAATGTTAATTTTCTATGTATATCAGTCTGAAAAAGCCATTTTTGGCCGTTTTGAGGGGCCAGAAAATGATGTTTCCAATAAACGTGCCGAATTTTCGAAACAATAGCAACATAGTTTGAAGTGTGTGTTCTCATTGTAGATATACAGATATAATGTGCGTTAAGTAGTTTCGTCAAAAAGAGAATAGTCGTAACTCGCTGCGTCGTATTTGAAGGGCAGGTAGGGAGGCCACTTACAAAGTTAAATATTACGTAGGCTAGACTCGCTACGGCCTGATAACGGTAATAAAGAAATCTTACAATACTCCGCTCATGTGTTGCACTACAAGAACCTAAATATTAATATTAATGGCACCGCCTACCCACGCGTGAGAGGCACAAAAGCGACGGAGCAATAAGGTCGACCTTGAAGCGCGCATCAAATGCCGCGTCGCCTCAACGACCCAAGCGCTGAACTAGCGTGCAAGGTTCCCGCCGAACGGTTTTTACTACGGGACATTAAGCGGTGACCATATTATTTTATTGGCGGGAAGTCTGTAACTAAGTTCAGTGCAGTTTGCAATCTGAGTTTCACATACATCCGGTTAGTACATTTTGAAGTACGGCAGTCTGAAAAGGCCGTTTTTAGCCATGTTGGAGGGCTTAAAAACAGTAATTTTAATGAACGTGGCGTCTTAACAATGAGGTTCCGACCTTGTCTGAGGTTTGTTTTCTTTTCGTACGTTGGCACAATGGGCACACGTGGAATATTTTCTTAGGAATATACCTTTTTATGAACACGCTGCAACGAATTTGTAGCCTTAAGTTACATATGTCTGACGCAACGTAGCTGTTTGCTCTTGGGTATAGTAACTATCACCTGATCGGGAAATTCTTTTACAGTTTTATAAACATTTATATACACATTTTTAAGTCAATACACACTCTCCTGTGCGCATAACTGAAGAAATCAAAGTAACGTGCGAACTATTACAATGTTCCATTTTTAATTAGCTGTTAAATATTTTGTTTGACTTATTTTCACTATCCACTGCAAAGTTTACTGAAACAATTGCAGCCAGGCTTATATTTTTAGCTTTTATAAACAACAGGTGAAAAAATTTTGAGCAAAAATATTTCAGTTGCAGCTGCTACAAATAGACTAAATCGTCGCAAAATTTACTAATGGATAATTGACTCAATACGTGTAAAAATTCGTAAATTTACAGAAATATCCATCGTATTTATTTTTCTTCAAGAAACAGCATTTCAGTTTTACAGTTATTCTTTGTTGTGCTAAAACGAAATATTTCGCAATTATTCGAACTGAAATTTTTTCGACTCCAGTAAGCAATTTTAATATCAAAAACACTATAAAACTGTAAATATCTACAATAAATTTACTGGAGGCATTAATAATTATTCCTGAAAGTTAAAAGTTCTAAGCAAACGCATAAAATATTGCATTAGTTATTTTGAGTGTTAGTATTTTTTAAAAATCAGTTTTCGAAAAATGTATTTTTTTTAACAATAAGTAAAAATTAATAAAATAAAAACGCAATGGTTTGACGAGACTAAAAATACTTGCGGAAGAAATTTTTTATTTATTTTTTTTTTTTATTTTTAATTCAGAAGGCAAACAGCTTACATAGTGCCGATGCGAACTCGGTCAGCCAGCCGAGGCGGTATTTACAGCCGAGCCGAAAGAAGTACCACAAATCAGCTTCGCGAAGTGAACAAGCACCCACGTCGCCTTCCCTCCTCCCGCCGAGCTCTTGCGGGGACAGTCGCCGGTCGTAAAACCATTATGCCGGTCCCACACTCTCGCCGAGGCGGCTCGGCCGAGACAGGGATGCGAGACTGTCCGAGGCGAGAGCGTACGAAGGGGGTCCCACACACTCGTCGAGAGGCAACTCCTCCCCCGAGACTGTGTGAAACTGTCCGAGGCGAGACCCAATATGGAGAATACAGACCTCGCGGTAGCATCTGCTTTGTTTACTTCATATTTTTGTAAATAGGCCTACTAATTTCTTATGATGTTGGATGTTACTTGCTAGCTGTGAATGCAAAAATAAAACTTTCAAGAGAACAATGTTAATTTAGACCTGCTAGGTAACTTCAATTTTTTGTCAAGTTTGTTGTAAAGAACAGTTTAGTGAAACGTTAGCGAATAGTTAACAGGAGTATAAACTTTATATTTTTTTCTACAACACACGATTAATTTGTAATAAGTAGTTCATATAATGCTTGTAAATATTACAATGTATAATTGTCGCGACATACCTACTAGTGAAATAAATAAA